>BLSH010278714.1:836777-848921 GCA_018402905.1 Glandirana rugosa
AGACACCTAGTAACTTTCGACCCTTCAACAACTGTAATGCACGTGATCCCTATGGTGATCTTTCTCTCTTACTAAGTTTAAAACAAACAGTATAAATGTACGTCAATAGTTATGATGACACCTTCCATTTTACCCGACTTTCTTCTCCTTCTCGTCACATGAGATGACTTTCAGAAATGGACATTATTGGGTAAAAACCGTCTACCTA
The DNA here is from genome assembly GCA_018402905.1 of Glandirana rugosa. NCBI lineage: Eukaryota > Metazoa > Chordata > Amphibia > Anura > Ranidae > Glandirana > Glandirana rugosa. Next base: position 836,986 of record BLSH010278714.1, read on the forward strand.
ACACCCCTCGCTCAACTTCAAGGTGAAGTAAGGAGGTAGTAGTTTGTCCTAATCACGTTTGCTTATATAAGGTAGTCATTGGTTCTACTGAACCTTTCATTTCTAGTGGTATCCCTAGTGCACGTAATGTCAACAACTTCCCAGCTTTCAATGATCCACAGACAGACACATCTGTTAGCATCAAGCAGACATACCGTCCAGATCAGTACATCGGCTACAACACAGGTAAGAAGTGGAAACATCACTCAGGTAAAATGTTGTAAGTTTAACAGATACAGTTTTTATTTCTATCATTTTGGCTTACTTTTCAAGGTAAAAAAGGAAGATGGGCATATCGTCTAGACAGTAACAGTCAGAGCACCATCAATTCAAGGCTACAATGTCTGAAGTGGTATTATAAAGAGGAAATACCATATTGGCTCTCCAGCACATCACCATGTCCATGTACTTACAATCAGGCAACTTGGGACTCCTCATTCACTGATGGATTTGACATTTGGTACTATGACTTTGATATCAAGAAGGCATCTGGTAAGGTTTAAAACTTGACTTTCAATTGGGACACTGCTTAAATCAGTGGATAATAGTACAATGATGTATCCCCAACAAACTGTTGTATGTGTGTCTCGTAGTAAAATTACATTATGCTCATGACTGTGTGTGGAAAATAAAACTGCATACTATTTGTTCTAGTTTTTATCAATTTCCCAGTACAAGATTCATTTATTGCTGAATTTGTAAAATCAAGCTTTATACAGATATTCACACAGAAAAGGAAAACTGCAAAGCACAGAATATTACAATACCTGCAATACCCCATAGCAGTATGTCTACCTTAACATTAGATAAATTCCTTGCATGCAGAAGTTGGATGCAGTTATACTCTTTGGTAAAGAGAACTCACATTTATCAAGTCTCAACCTACCTTAAAATACATGGGACTGTAACAACATTTAGGTGTTAGAAGGATCTTTATGGTTAATAGTCTGTGAATCACTGGATTCCCTCTGCAGTATACATTTGTGCCATACATATTTATTCATTTTCATACTTAATCTTTGTTGTCTATATATATTGTTTTGAAAGGATAAAGGTAATTTAATTACTATACACTGGACCTTTTTAATGGCATATTTACACACTTGCTAATGGACAACTTATAGCATATTCATACACCTGCTAATGAGCATTAATGTAACCAGCGTAACTTAATTCTATTTATTTATCTGTTTCAGAACAATACTTGACAGCACAAAATATGTTCCCCTCCAGAATTGGGGCTGGGAGTAGATGTTACTATAGTAGCTGGAGTGGAGCCCTTGTTTACGGTGAAAAGGAGCGATACCTCCCAACTCCATGGACCTCTTTTAACAGCTTTAGATATTACTCTAACCCAAACGCTTATGGAAACTACTTCTGGAATACAGTTCTTCCTCCTCAAAGACAACTATATGAAGGTATTGAATGATATAATTATAATGAAACAATACACCATAGCTAATTTACGAAACAATTGTTCAAATAAACATGGTGTTTTTATTTTTCAGTTGAGGAGATTGACCCCTACAACGCTTGTTGCAGATATTCAGAATCCACTTACCTGTGTAACCTTTACAGACAGAAAAGACCTCTGGATTATTGTTTCAACTATGTCCCTCCCCGCATAGGTATGTAGAAGAACTAACTTCTTAAAGCCCTAGTGCCCATATCATAAACAAAAAGAAATAAAGGTAAATCCTGCTACTATACACCCTCTCTATCAGATGCTAACTCTCCTCCAATAGGGTGGGTACTTTCTTTTGCCATATAATTTTATGAAAACATAAAAAATCTTTTATCTTTATATAAATATTGGGATTATAAAAACATATTTTTAGCACCAAAGTAGCTCCACACCATCTTTGTGGTTGATTTACTAAAACTGTAGAGTGCAAATCTGGTGCCGCTCTGCATAGAAACCAAGCTTCCAGTTTTTTTGTCAAAGCTTATATGAAGAAGCTATAGTTAGAAGCTGGTTGGCTACCATGCACAGCTGCACCAAATGTTGCACATTCCAATTTTAGTAAATCAACCCCTATGTGCCTAAGAACAAACACCAAAGACAATACCACAAAGTAAAACATACATATAAAAATGGTTCTATAACCTAGGTAATCTAAGTTAATATATTTAACAAATAATTGTACTTTTTTTTATATAGGTGTAATATGACCCGAACCAGGATCAACTAAAAGTGCTTTGTAGGCGATTTCAATACAATAGTCTATTTGTGTATTAAACATGCTTAGTGTGGAAATTCACTATTATTCATTCACCATTTAACACCTTCAGGCAGTCTTTGATATTGAGATGGTCTTCATCCATAACAGGATTCGTTTATCTTTCTTATTGCAGGGATGCAAAGTATGACATTCTCCCACCACATTAATCATTATTAAGTAAATCATTCACCATATAGCTTGTTTTAACCCAACCCATAATAGGATTGATTTATCCTTCCTACAAATAATTATTCATGACCTGAACTGACATTTCCACAAGGATTGTATAAAATAGCGGTAGCAAGCGCATATTAAAGTGAAACTTTACTCCGAAAATTATGTTCTGCTAGATCACTTCAGGCACTACACTGGGGGGAGATTTACGAAAACTGGTGCACACAGATTCTGGAGCAGCTGTGCATAGTAACCAATCAGCTTCTAGGTTTTAGTTCCCGTTCACAATGGTGCGACTTGTTATGCGATTTGACAGTTCATAATCGCATGACAAATTGCACTCTATTTGTGCCTATGCAACCGTTCAAATTGGTGTGATTCTGACTTGCACCAATTTGAAAAAGGTTCCTGCATTATTTTTGGTGATTTCATGTGCAACTTACATTGACATCTCTGCATGAAATTGCACTGGCTGGTGGCTTTGAAATCGCACTGAAGTAGCTTGATTTCAAAGCCGCATTCAGTATCAAAGCTTAACTGAACAAAATGAAGTTTGAAGCTTATTGGTTAATAATTAATACAGTTTAAGTAAACCTACCTCATTTTCTCACCCTGCTCTGCACATGCTCAGTTGCTCTCTATTATCTATCTCTATAGCAATCTGCTTAAAATCAGAGCCACTAGAGGCCAATCTACTGACAGCTTAAATATTTACAGCTTCTCAGGGGCTCTGGGCTTCAGCAAAATGACAGCCTCCAACAAGAAGCAGCAGGAGCAATGCTGGATGCAATTTACAGCACACACTTATTTTGGTTATTATTATAAAATTATTATGGATAAAGTTTCGCACTAAAGCTTTTCAAGTTCTCTTTGCTTCCAAAGAAGATATACATAGTTTTAAAGAAAGGTTTAAATCTTTTTTTTTTCTATTTTCCCTGAAAGGATTTTTCTATGGGGACCCTCATATTAACACTCTGGATGGTTTGAAGTATACATTTAATGGTCTGGGTGAATTCATTTTGACCAACGCAAAGGATGAAAATGGCACAGTTGTCTTCAGACTTCAAGGACGCACAGCCCGTGCTGGCAATGGAACCAGCTATGCAACCAAATTTGTGGCATTGGCAGCTTCCACATCTTATGGTGACCAGGTAATGGACAAAGGGAGGAAATATACAAAGGCTTTGTTTAATAACCCCTGTAAACTGATTATTAAACTTTGCATTTCAGATTCAGTGGAACTTAAAGAATGCTAACGAGACCATAGTAAGCTACAATGGGACCTTCATTGAACTCTCAGGTGGGTAAAATGAGTTTGAAACTGTCCTCTCCTATGGATGGTCGTTCAGTTCGCAGTGTTGTTGTAGTCTTGGAAAAGGAAGTGGATGATGATGCATCTAACGTCATCTGAACATATCAGCCTATGTTTTTTGGGGTGAAAAAGATGCTATGTTGATATATTTGCATAGACATGCCAAAGCTGGGATATAGTAGTATTAAACCCAAACATGTTTTATATTGTACATGACCTTTTTATAGATGCAATGGCTGTATTAGTCTCCTTTTTATGCTTTTGCTGTTTATTTTCACCTGTTGACCCAGGAAGTAAGTCTGTAATTTTTCAATGTCTTTTATCAGACCAAACTGTTTAGCAAAAGTGGCAGAGGGTAGGACGGAGCATTTACCATGACAAACATGACAGGAGTGCCTTCAATGATCAGCTCTTATTCATTTATGTAAAATCTTTATCCCTAAAGAAAGAAAAAACTGTTGCTGTAACTGCTTCTAAAGCGCTAGCTGGAGTTCAGCTTTAGTTTTAGTAAAGTCCATCTAAATCTATTAGTGCACTACTCACTCTCATAATTGACAATTCAGCTGTCCAAAGTTGTCTTTGTTGCTTCTCTATAGAGGGAAAGACCCAAGGAGAGGGAGTTTGTTACTGACTGACCAAGTGAAATTAAAGGAAAAAAAGCTAAAAAAAAAAAAAAAAAAAAGAAAACAAATTCAATTCTCCAATCATGTGAAAAGCAAATTCCTGTGTATCTCATTTGCTCATTTGAGATTATTTTTTTTAGACAATTTTACTTCTATCGATCATGTGGGATTTGAAAGGACAAAAACTGGGGAAGCAAAAGTCCTGTTTGACAGTGGCATTTCTGTTTCTTGTTCTGCTAACCTGGGCATCTTGAGTTTTGTGGTGACATTGCAATCAACATATGAAAACAGGACTGAAGGTCTCCTCGGTAAGTCACTTGTGTCAATATGAAGCATCTGATAAATATGTCCACACCAGCTCAGTGCAGAATAGTGGGTCAAGACTACAATATGTACATATATAACATGTGTTAGTTAAAGTGTATGTAACACTAACAATGAAATTCTTGTATTTGCTCTATACTGTTGAAAACGTTTTGCTGTAGCTTTTCGATGAGCACAAAAATGACATGTTGATTTTGTCAGAAATCCTGTGACCTATTAACTTTCTGTGCCTTCTGCCTGTACTCAAGGAGGGGAACTGCAGATGAGGAGAGGACTGATTTCCTTGTAATCCATCAGAAATGAAGTAGGCAGGGTTAACACCACATGCTTAGGAATTTAGAACCATGCTGTCATGTAAAAGAGAAAAGTTGGAATATAATATGGTATATTGTTGGCACATCTACCGTTATTTTTCTGTACTTGCAGCGTGGAAATTTGTACGTATTCCAGAAATGAACAAATCCCTTTTTTTTTAAAATTTTACCTTGACATATGCTTTAAAGACACCCTGTGTTGTGAAAAATACACTGGTTGTCATTTCCCATCTACTTTTAGAATGGCTAATTGACTGTCTGTCTTTTAATTCATTGCCTTCTGAGTTACACATTAGAAACAAGCATGCATTCAGTAAAAGTCAGAACTCACGATCGCTATAACTATTCAGGGTCAGTAACTAAAAGAATTTCACAGTCAGACAGCTAGCAGTTTCAGGACAGTAATCTCAGCCTATGCTTTTCTCTTTACACTTTTTTTTAACTGGGACAAAAAGGGTACAGTAGTCCCCAACAATTCATTCTAGTTCACTCATACAGACAGACACTACAGTCCAGTTGACTAATATCTATATTGCCATTTAGGGCTTGTTGACAAGCAACTAGCAAAATGTTACTGTTTTTATTGATAGGGAGGTAACGATTCAATCTTACCACACAGAAATCTACTATATTCCTGTGAAACTTGAAACAAAGTCACGTCAGCAGGAACAGACTTTATTGTTGTCACCTTGTTGTTTCAGGATTTGTCAGGTGTATATTTACTTCTTCTATTTTATTTCAGGGGTATTAAATGGAAATCCAAATGATGACTTCCTGACTACTTATGGCTACACATTGCCATATAATGACAATACAAAGCCAAACGACTCACAGATCTTCAAGTTTGGCATGTCATGTAAGATAATATTTAAAAGTCATAGCTGTTTGTTCTACACAGAAGGTAGCACTGAAGTGACAGGATGCAAGTACTGCAATTTCTTTGCAACATTCATGTATTTCATTTTTTTCTTTTTCCTGTGTATTGTAGTCCTATCAGAAAATGTACTTTCAAGGTGAATGGGGGAATCTTCCCCACTGGGCCAGCTGCAAACAGGAACGTATCCCCATCCTGCCATTCAGTTGCCAGCTGGGGATTTTCTGACAGCTAAAAGCAAACAAACAGGGTAGAGATGGTGGCTGACATCACTGGTCATAGCTATATTTAACTATGGACTATAGCTTAATTGGTCATTGACATCATCCACCATCTCTGCCCTTTTGTTTGCAATTCAGCTGTGAGCCTGTGATCTGTCATTAGGTATGAGTTTCTATAGATTAAAGGTGGATCAACATGCTTTTATTTCCAGAGATCATCATTGATCATGAGGATGCGCATCACTGAATAATGATGGATTTACATTAAGGGACATTTTTTTTTTTTTTTACACAGGACTTATCAAAATATGTGGTGTGTTTATTTGCTTTTAATATTTTTTGTGAATGAGTAGGGATACTATTAACTCTTACTCATTTACATGGGGAGGTGGTATCTGGATTTGGTGTCTGGGATTTCTGGATTCCAATAATCCCCCTGGTCTCAGATCCCCAAAAAACACTGGGCCAGAATTGTGGGGAAGATGCCCTTTGCCAGAGGGGTCTCCCCTCGCAAGGTACCCTCCCCATATTGAGGGAATGTGGCCTGGTATGGTTCAGAAGGAAGGGGTGGGGTGCATGCTTACCCCCCTTCCCTTTTCTAGCCAACTACTGGTGAGACCCCTCATCATTTTTTTTATTTTTGCGTGGGGTACCCCCTTAAAATAGGTCATCAGCAAGAATAGGTTTGAGGAGATCCCACAATGTTTGCTAACATTTTCATCAATCTTGCTGTAGGATGAAGAAGAGCAAAAGTGAAGAAAGAAAAAATGCCAGTAATTTAAATTTCCCTGTCAGCTTATTTTTTTTTGTAAAAAAAATTGCAGGGGACCCCCAAAGGTCCCCTCAAAATACATAGCAGACCTGCAGGGGTTGAGTATGTATGTTGGGGGTTAGTGTGCTGTTTTTTTACAAGTAAAACCAAATTGGTAGGGAGCTATTATTTACTGGCAATATAAATTTTTTGTCTTTGTAAGTTTTGCTGTAGTACACCGTATACATTGTACAGGCAAGTTTGGGCAAGTTTAAAGTGGTTCTAAAACCTAAAGGTTTTTTTTACCTTAATGCATTATATTCATTAAGGTAAAAAGCCTTCTGTGCTGCAGGATCTCCCCAGCCCTCCTCAACCCTTATCCTTACCTGAGCCTGATCCAGATTCAGTCATGTGTATGGGAACAGCAGCTCTCACTGCTGCTTCACTGAGCAGTTTAATAGCAGCCATTGGCTCCCACTGCTGTCAATCAAATGTGATAATGAGGGTGCAGGGGGCAGGACCAAGCTGTCCAGTCTGTGTTGGCTCGGGCTCGGGAGCCCACACAAGTGTCTTTATAGAAAGGGGCTTTTCATAGGGGGACTCACCAAAGAGCAGGAGCCTGGAGTGTTGGTGCGGCCGGAAATCCCAGAAGAGGAGGATTGGGGCTGTTCTGTGCAAAACAACTGCACAGAGCAGTTAAGGGTATGTTTAAAATTTTAATTTGAAAAAAATTAAATTTTAATGCTACCTTAAGGCATAAGCAATGAGGTATGCCTTAAGGTAACATTAAAATGTAATTAATTTCAAATTTTTTTCATAGGGGAATGTCTCATGAACCAAACCCATGTATGCTCAACTCATTCCTGATTATAACCAAATACACTGATTACAAACAGAGATGCAGCTTTTGATGACGTTGCACTACTTATGCAGCTTGTTTTATTTATTTATATATATATATATATATTTATATCCACACCATGTGGATTTGAGAGTTAGGACAGTTGTTTGTGCACCTTCCACCGTCGAAACTGCACCTCGTGGACCACTCCCCCAGGACTTGCACTTACCGACTAACGGTAAAACTGCGCCTTACTGGAAAAGCCAGAACTATCTCATCTGAATCCCGTCGGGTCTCACTCGGGCATGCAAAAAACCAAATTGCTAGACATAGTGTAGTAGTCCAAAATTATTTATTGAATGTTCCCCGCTTAAAATACACTTACAGAATATACAATAAAACTCGCATACACGATCCAAATGTTTGCAGTACTTCACCCATATACCAGGAAGAGCGAGCCGTGGCTTCTCTCACCAGACCGGAGCTTCACTTCCTTCCCAGGGCCCTCAGTTGAAGTCGTGATGACGAAATGCGTCAAGGCGTGACTCAGGGGCACTAGGAAGTGACGTTTGCGTTCCATCGCTAGGAAGTGGAGCTCCGGTCTGGTGAGAGAAGCTGCGGCTCGATCTTCCTGGTATATGGGTGAAGTACTGCAAACATTTGGATCGTGTATGCAAGTTTTATTGTATATTCTGTAAGTGTATTTTAAGCGGGGGGCATTCAATAAATCATTTTGGACTACTACACTATGTCTAGCAATTTGGTTTTTTGCATGCCCGAGTGAGACCCAATCACCTGACGGGATTCAGATGAGATGGTTCTGGTTTTTCCAGTAAGGCACAGTTTTACCGTTAGTCGGTAAGTGCAAGTCCTGGGGGTGTGGTCCACGAGGTGCAGTTTTGACGGTGGAAGGTGCACAAACAACTGTCCTATCTCTGAAATCCACATGGTGTTCTGGCTATATCTGTTGTCTGTTTGAACTAGCTGTCACTTTGCAAAAGACGCGAAGAAGTGCTGCTTTGGATACTGGTCCACTAACAGAGACATTGTTTACTGTATCTATTTTGTTATATATATATATATATATATATATATATATATATATATATATATATATATACAGTATATATGCACACAAGTTTCAACCATATTTTTAATTAGTGTTCTATGTTTAATAAATAAAATGTTATTTTAAATTTTACCACTAAAAACCTGGCTGATGATAGTGTAGAACAAAATATAATTATAATCTGTAATGCTGCGATCGACACAGAGTAACTAAAACAGATCAAGGTGTGATAAGAGTATAGCTATAATTTGTTTGTATATTTTCTAATAGATTATCCTTATGCACATTTTATTTGTTTTTTTTAGGGAAAACAACACCCAACGATACGATATTCCTTTACAATACAACTGGTGAAGAAACCTGGTACACTTACAACAACAATAGTTTTGTACCAATGTTCCTTGATGAGCTGCTTTTGTCCAGTGACCCTGCATTTCTCCAGAAAGCAAACAGCACCTGTGGTGGAAATACAGACTGTCTCTATGATATTCTGAGCACTGGAAATACCGCTATAGGATCCGCCACTATGACTAGTGGTACTGTGTATAGTGAGAGGAGATCTCAGATAGGTAAGTGCAAAAATCAAGCAAACCTCGAGAGAGTTTGATTACCTTCCTTTACAACAGGTACAGATGGGAGGTAACTGTCAGGCTATACAGTATCTCACAAAAGTGAGTACACCCCTCACATTTTTATAAGTATTTTATTATATCTTTTAATGTGACCACACTGAAGAAATGACACTTTGCTACAATGTAAAGCAGTGAGTGTACAGCTTGTATAACAGTGTAAATTTGCAAAAAAAAGTGAGTACACCCCTAAGTGAAAATTTCCAAATTGGACCCAAAGTGTCAATATTTTGTGTGTCCATTCATTATTTTTCAGAACTGCCTTAACCCTCTTGGGCATGGAGTTCACCAGAGCTTCACAGGTTGCCACTGGAGTCCTCTTCCACTCCTCCACGATGACATCACAGAGCTGGTGGATGTTAGAGACCTTGCGCTCCTACACCTTCCATTTGACTATCCCCCACAGATGCTAAATAAGGTTTAGGTCTGGAGACATGCTTGGCCAGTCCATCACCTTTACCCTCAGCTTCCTTAGCAAGGCAGTGGTCATCTTGGAGGTGTGTTTGGGGTCATTATCATGTTGTAATACTGTCCTGCGACCCAGTCTCCAAAGGGAGGGGATCATGCTCTACTTCAGTATGGCACAGTACATGTTGGCATTCATAGTTCCCTCAAGGAACTGTAGCCCCCAGTGTCGGCAGCACTCATGCAGCCCCAGACCATGACACTCCCACCACCATGCTTGACTGTAGGCAAGACACACTTGTCTTTGTACTCCACACCTGGTTTCCACCACACACGCTTGACACCATCTGAACCAAATAAGTTTATCTAGGTCTCATCAGACCACAGGACATGGTTCCAGTAATCCATGTCCTTAGTCTGCTTGTGAGCAAACTATGTGTGGGTTTTCTTGTGCATCATCTTTAGAAGAGGCTTCCTTCTGGAACAACAGCCATGCAGACCAATTTGATGCAGTGTGCGGCATATGGTCTGAGCACTGACAGGCTGACCCCCCCCCCACCCTTTTAACCTCTGCAGCAATTCTCGCAGCACTCATATGTCTATTTCCCAAAAACAACCTCTGGATATGACGCTGAGCACGGGCACTCAACTCCTTTGGTCGACCATGGCCACCATGCTGCAGCTCAGTTTCAGGGTCTTGGCAATCTTCTTATAGCCTAAGCCATCTTTATGTGGAGCAACACTTCTTTTTTTCAGATCCTCAGAGAGTTCTTTGCCATGAGGTGCCATGTTGAATTTCCAGTGACAAGTATGAGAGAGTGAGAGCGATAACACCACATTTAACACACCTGCTCCCCATTCACACCCAAGACCTTATAACACTAACAAGTCACATGACACTGGGGAGGGAAAATAGCTCATTGGGCCCAATTTGGACATTTTCACTTAGGGGTGTACTCACTTTTGTTGCCAGAGGTTTTGACATTAATGACTGTGTGTTGAGTTATTTTGAGGGGACAGCAAATTTACAATATTCTACAAGCTGGACACTCACTACTTTACATTGTAGCAAAGTGTAATTTCTTGAGTGTTGTCACATAAAAAGATAGAATAAAATATTTACAAACATGTGAGGGGTGTACTCACTTTTGTGAGATACTGTACATAATTCACAGAAACAATAATTTATAATATTGTTTATTAAAACCCTGAGGTGAAGGGTTTCAGAGAATTATTGAATGGCTGCCTCCCATACTCACATCAGATTGTGAAAGCATAAATATGCTAGTGACTAGAGGGCATTAACAAACAGGTACAGAGAAGCCAGCTGTAGATCATATGTTGCTCAAATCCAGTGACAAAATAATTATAGTCATTGGCATAACAATAAGTGTTGCAATTGCAACCCCGCCCATGCTCCTGGGGGCCCATGCGCCCCGGCTCTTATCCGGATTGTGTACTTTGGCTTCCACAGCCCTCCGCTCTTATTGGCTAGGGCTCCCTATTCAGCGGCATTGCTAAGTTCTGCCCACATCCACTATGAAGGAGTATACTGCATGCTCATGTGAGCACTGAAAACTGCCTCAGTGTGAAAGGGGTCTAATTGTTTTTTTTTACATTAGTGCATTCCCTGCATTAAGGTAAAAAAAGCCTCCGTAATTTTCCACCACCTAAACGCTCTCATGACTTCTCCACCGATCCAGCAATGTCCTGTCTGCAGCAAAACTGCAACCCAGTGGTGGCTAGTGGCCTTTTCTTTTGGGGGGCAGAAAAAAGCCCGCCCCCCCCGGGAGAGCAGTCAGGACATCAAAGCCCCACACTTACCCCATCTAGGAAGCGGGTGGGCGGGAAGCGGTGTCCAGCAAGTGGCAGCTTTCCTTCTCCTCCTGTGGTGTGGATCACAGCGGCTTCCACCAGGCACCCCCCTCCTCCTCACCAAGGCGTTCAATAGTATTGCCTGACCTTTCTGCCAATTGGGAAACGGGTAACAGCTTCCTGATTGGCAGAGAGGCGATTCAGTGTTAGAAAAGCGAATATTAATTTCTAATCTAACATACATGAGTGGGCTCCGAGCGCAATGCTCTGCACGCCAAGTCCACTCTATTTTGAAGCCTATTGGAGCCTATGGCTCTAATCAG
>BLSH010278714.1:849495-866049 GCA_018402905.1 Glandirana rugosa
GCGCAAGACTCCGACGTTGCAAAACCGCAAAAAACTGCGGTGTTTTGCGAGTGATTGCGTTTGATTGGCCACAATTGACCGCAAAAAACTGCGGCTGCAAAAATCCAACTTTTTATCGTCTCCCTAACAAAAAAATTTTTTTTACGGATAACTGCGGCTACGAGTGATTGCGAGTGATTGCGGCTACGTATTGCGACTTTTTGCGGTTAAAAAAAAGGAACTGCAGCCCTGGCTGCAAAACAAATAAAAAATTCTTTGCAGGCACACATACTCCGGAATCGACATGAACTTGACATTTCATTTCGTTTCACTTTATTTTGGTATGAGTATAGTTTGTTGGCTAGTGTACGTCCCCTGTAAATACGGTTGTTTGATATGAGTATGGTTTTATTTCACTTTGCTTTACTTTACAGTTCAAGTACAGCTAAGGCCTCATACACACGGACGTTTCTTAAAAAATAAACAAAACGTCGGTCCCGACGTCAAGGAAAAAAAATTGGCGTTTTTCAGCGTTATGCATCGGCGTTAGTGAGCGTTAGTGAGCATCGGCGTCAATAGGCATTTTTTTTAAAAAAACAATCCCTCTGCTATTTTTCAACCTAAAAACGTCGGCGTCAAAAAACGCCAGTTAACACCGGTTAGTTTGCGTTAGTGAGCGTTTTGTGGCGTCAAAAAACGCCAAAACGTTGCAGCCTCAGAACGCGCTGGCCGTGCGTTCTAGTTTCAGCTCACTAACGCCGACGCTATCTACAGCTCAAAAACATCAGCGTTTTTATGGGGCCATTGACTAACATGGAGAGCTGCAAAAAACGCCAGAAAACACCGGCGTCAAAAAACGTCTGCGTGTATGAGGCCTAAAGGTTCCTGTATGACATTCTACACCAGTTACTATGCAATACACAAGCCTCATAAAGTAAAGTAAAAGATTCCTTTACCTTCCCTGACTGAGCCAAATCCTTCTTCATTTATGTGTCGCATGCTTCCCCTCCCAGACATTGCTGATCTCAATGGGAGGGTTTCAGGAACAGAGACAGTTCTACCAACCTAGAAAGCAGATGACAGAAGTAGGTGTGGCTAGACTACAGATTTGTGAATCAGCAGTGACAGTGTTGATAGCCACACCCCCTGCAACATTTCCCCCTCCCACTGTAGTGCAAGCAGATACAGCCTATGTAAAAGTGGCTACTAAATTCAGAAGCAGTGAAGCATTGTTGTCACACCAACCACATCTCAGAAAGCAGCTCTGGTGGACTTCATTGGTAGACTCAGCAGGTACTTTGCAGCAGTGTTTCGTCAATGAAAATGTTTTTGTCATAATGTTCATCAGCTGTATGTTTTCAGTGATGCAAACTAAATGAAAATAAAATTTGAATTAAGTCAATTAAAGAAAACTACAGTAAAAATCAATTCCAATTTTTGTCAAACGAGCAAAAACACAATGAAAATGTGAGGGAGGGACGTTTACCAGTTCCGGGACAGGGTCATCTAGAGCCCAGGGCAAATATGCGCCTCCCTTTAAGATGTATAAGCAATATGTGTCAGCAAATATCCTAAATATCATAATTTTAATCAGCTACATGTTTTCAGTGGCAAAAACGAAATGGAAATCAAATTCGAATTAAGTCAATTGACGAAAACTATAATGAAAATTAATTCCAATTTTTAGCAACGGAATGGAAATGTGAGCTAGGGATGTTTACCCACCTGCATTTCCACTTTCTTTGGAGCTCCCCCTGTCTGTTAAAGCCCCAGCCCCCTGACTCTTATCGACAAGCTGTATTAACTGAGAGGCACAGGCTCCCATCAATCCTTTCCCTTTCCTATGCAGTTCCACACATCACACTCATTCACACTATCTCTTTGGTGGACTCTTTGCTTGTCTTTTCTAAATCGGCAACACAATTCCATCCCCAGCCTATAATAATAGCATATTAAAGTTTAAACATCATACGAATAAGTAGGGGGCACTACTATGCTGCTATGTTGGTAATATATTCAGATAATATGTGCAATGGCATTAAAGCCAATAGAGTTTAAAAAAAAAAAAAATATATGTTAAAGTTGCACTTCTGTTTGTCAAAAAGCAATATTTTTGATTGTTTATGAAACCTGGTTTTATTTATAAATACTTTTTTTTTGCCTAAAAATAATAAACATGTTATACTTACCTGTTCTGCGCAGTGGTTTTGCATAGAGCAGCCAAGAACCCTCCTCTTCTCGGTTCCCTCTTTGGCTTGCTATGGGGGCACCCGAGCCAAGCCGCAGCTATGTGTGTCCATTCAGACACAGAGCCCCGGCTAGGCCCTGCCCCTCTCTCTCCTCATTGGCTCACTGACTTTGATTGATGGGAGCCAATGGCACTCTGCTGCTATCTTAGCCAATGAGGAGGAGAGTCCCGGGCAGTCGAGTGTCTCCTGCAACATCGCTGGAACAAGATGGAGCTTAGTTAAGTATTGGGGGGGGCGTCATTCTGCACATGCACAGTGAAGAAATGTCCTCCATGCCATTTCTTCACTGACAGTTTGCTGCAATTGGCAGCTCCTGCGCGCATGTGCGGGAGTGACATCTTGCTACTCCAGCCAGTCACAGCGCTGGAGTTCGTGGCCCCGGAAGGAAGAGGGATGAAGATGGACGCTTCCTACTGTGGGGACAACGCGGGCGTCGATGGCAGGTAAGTGGCACATAATAGGCTAGTATGGGATGCATACTAGCCTATTATGCTTTTACATTGCAGGTGAATAAGAGGAAGTAAACCCATCAGGGTTTACATCAGGGTTTACTTCCTCTTTAAATGCAAATTACTCATACATGTTTCCAATATAAATGAATAATTTGGAAATAGTTACCTATTTACATATATGTTAATATGATTAAAACCATGATATTAGCTACAAAGACATAATATCAATGCCGTAAAAGGAAACATTGGTAGAGGGTTGGATACAAGTTTTGTAAATCTATCCCTTTTTGTTTTTTTTTATGCTTGTAAATTTTGGAAACTTTCAATAAAAATATTTGAAAAAAAAATAAAATTAAAGTCTATGACTATAACTAAATTGAGTTTGGATGTCAAAATTAACACTGCTTTGCAGAGGAACAGTTGTAAGTATGTATGCATGGCTGCAGCACATATTTTTTCAATGGGAGGCCATAGTTCTACTTTAATTATAACCTCCTGTGATTCTCTGATTGAGTTGTGGCCAATTATAGTCTTCAGCTGCAAGCCCTGTATACTGAATATTTTTTGTATATTACTGCACAGAGCCTATGATATTAAGTTAGCTATTGCACTGCCTGGTGCAATTAGCTACATGTTTGCATTAAGCCATGATACGCTGCCACTGACTTAACACAGCTGTGGCAGTATGTAGTTAATATATTGCATATGATATAAGACAATCAATCAGAACTGAGGACATATCAGCACAGCTTTTGCGGCTAAATATTACCTTCATATTTAAGCCCAAAGGGATGGCATTTCTGGTTTCATAATAAAAGTAATAACACAATTATACTGTTTAACATCCTTGTTATTGCTTACAGTAAATGGCACTCTCAGCTGGTTACCTTCATCTTCCACACCCGTGTTTGCAACTGTAATAGCCAACAACTCCCAAGCCACCGCAGAGCAAGGCCTCACATTAATACTGTGCAACTGTAGCAACAATGCCACCTGCGACTATGAGAACACCGTGCTGAGGGGTCAGATGAACAACTCCAAGTTCATGGTATTGTCTGTTTTCATAAAACTTACTAGGGCTTGTCGTTTTTCTTTTATTATATAATATCTTAGGTTCTTGAATACAGCTCATTTGTAGACTCAATTAACAGATTTTGTGGACTACTGCCACTATATGATACTTGTTATATCACCTTTATTATTTATATTCTGTACTACTCAACAATTTCACAAATCTATAAAATTCCCTATTATTGATAACTATAGTATAACAATATTTGTAATGAATGTTTTATTTTCAGACGGCGGGCTGCAATTGTTCCTCTGGATGGACAGGAGTGTTCTGTACTGAAGATTTAAATGCTTGTCTAGAGAACAGCTGTTTTAATACATCATCCTGTAGAGACAATCCCGCTCCTAGTAATAACTACACGTGTTCACCTTGTCCTGCTGGACTGTATGGTGATGGGATAAAATGCTATGGTGAGAATAAGATATCAGGTTACCATTAATACGTACAGTTAAAATGTTTGCATGCATTACCATACAATTTACCTAACTCATGTACCCTACAGGTGTTGATGAATGCTATGCTAATATATCCAAATGTGAGCAAATATGTATCGATACATGGGATGGGTACAACTGCTCCTGTAATACAGGCTACAGAATTGATCCTGCTAATGCATACGGTTGTGACGGTAAGTGTTCTGAATATTACTGCCTTGGCAGTGTTCTTCTCATAGATACCCAGAAGTGGAATAAAGCATTTTGAATAAATTTACTGTGTCCCTGGCTATGGAAATGAATCAGGTAATGCCAATGTTGGTCTAGGAAATGTTATAACCAGGCTCATAAAGTGAATGTACCACATGCCATGCCATGCCATGTTACCACATGACATATGAGTCAGTGCCTAGTGGAGCATGAGAAAAATATGTTAACTTCCACAGAGGTCATCTCCCTGAAAATGACAATTGCCTGCTGACTCGGGCTTAAATAATTTCTGAACAGTGACTTATGCATGCAGGTCAGAGAATTCAAGTGAAGTCAAAATTCTTAAAGTGTAATTGTGGGAAAGCTACAAAAATAAATACTGTAAGGCCCTCTTCCTTAGCTTATATGTTTTTACTGCATCTAGGGGAGCTCATATAATGTGTATTACTTACCTTACCCCACAGTCTCCCAGGCTTCCTTTCTACCAGCCTTATTTATTCTTTGGTCACGCGGCTGTCCCCTTGTTGACATCATCATGTGCAATGCAGGACCAGCAGCCACCACTGATCCTGTATTGTAGGTGATGATGTCAAGGACCTGTGAACATTCTGGTGCCGGGAAAGATTGCCGCAATGGCAGTCCTATGCTTCCTAACTATAGCTTTCCTTAAGGATCATTTACACATAATGCAGTAACTATAATTTTTCTGGACTGGATAAACGCTGGTCACTGCTAAGGTACATAGGAAACAATTGCTTTCCATGTGCCCCCATTCACTTCACCACTGGTGTGATGTGTAGTGTAGTAAGCTGCAGTAACATGCAAACTGCTGTGCCAAGACATGAATGAAGGGCCACTTTTAAGACTTCAAAAAATGTTAAAAAATGAAGCTGTGTGATGTGCTGAAAGGTGCAATGCACCTCTCCCTGGCTGAGTTCACCCTGACAGCTGCTTGCATGAAACATGCAAAACATGCAAAACACTGCATTTTTACCATGCAGGCTATTGTGAATATATCACTTCTGTTGGAGAGAAATCAAAATGCTGACATTTCTGATAATTGGCTGGTTAGAGTAGTTTCAACTATAAATTCTTATGTCTTCATTTTACATAATAGCTTGTTAATTGTGGCAACTTATTAAGGAAACCCTTATCTTCTCTTGTTCCAGACATTAATGAATGCATGAACAAATCAAGTTGTGCTGAGAATGCTGTTTGCACCAACACACCAGGAAGCTATAACTGTCAATGTCCCAGTGGCTATAGTGGGGATCCACATATCTACTGCACAGGTATGTTAACTATATTATTTTGGCAAATAATGTAATCATACAAGCATCGGGTTCATGTACACATGCAGAAAATACAGTGGGTCTCTTTATATTTCAATTACTTTATGATAGTGATTGATTTACTAAAATGGATGATTTACAAACATTTGTCCACTGCTTACATTCATTTGATTTAGTAGAAAAACATTTGTACACACATAGTTTACCACGTCTTTTTTGTCTTTAGTTAAAATTCTGACTTAATGTACTGTTTTTATTTTTATTACTTTTACAGATATCAATGAATGTGCTACACCTTCTCTCAACAATTGTTCAAGCAATTCTTTTTGTATAAACACAAATGGCTCTTATTCCTGTGAGTGCCTCAGAGGATATTCTGGCCCCAACTGTACAGGTAAGGGAAAGCCCACTTATAGCTCTGCATGATAATAATGACAGCATTTGGAAGATAAACCAAATTAAACTTAAATTAAGTTACCATTATCATATCATGACATATTATGCACGTCCTGACCAAGGATGGGCGAACGGTTCGGCCTAGCATGAGTTCAGGCCGAACATTAGCTGTTCGCCGAACGAACAAATTATTAGGGCATTTGACTGTTTGTTCGGCCCGCCAAATGACCACAATGCACTGCACTGCTGCACAGTACATTGAAAGCCCTGATTGGCTGAAGCAGTGAAAGCTTCGCCCAATCAGGGCACAGAGCACTGTCAGAGCCATGATTGGACACTGTCATGATGGCTCTATGCAATCATGGCTCATTGCTCTTAGTCCCACCCCACACTATAAAAGTATTCTTTCAATAGCGGCCATTTTCAGTGTGATATCGGCGTGGAGAGAGATAGAACAGGGCTCTGGACAGTGCTTCTAGACAGTGTGCTATAGTGTGCTATTGTGATTCTATTGTCAGTGTAGAATATTAGTTTAGTGGGAATCTAGGGACAGTTCAGGCATGTTGTGTAGCGTAGTGACCACATTCATCTTTGCATTAGTGTGCACCTAGGGACAGTTCAGTTAGTGTCAGTATAGTGTAGTGACGGCCACCATTGTTCTTTACATTAGTGTGTATCTAGGGACAGTTCATATAGTGTGATTGTAGTGTAGTGACCACCATTCACCTTTACATTAGTGTGCATCTAGGGACAGTTCAGATAGTGCCAGTGTAGTGACCGTTTAACACCGTATATTTAATTTTGTTACTGCAAGTTTAACGATGTATACTTCATTGCGTTACTGCAAGTTTAGTGCCATATAGTTCTGTGTATTACTGCAAGTTTAAGGCCATGTATTTCATTGCGTTACTGCAAGTTTAACGGCATATAGTTCTGTGCATTACTGCAAGTTTAACGCCATATATTTCACTGCGTTACTGCAAGTTTAATGCCATATATTTCTGTGCATTACTGCAAGTTTAACGCTATATATTTAATTTCATTACTGCAAGTTTAATGCCATATATTTCATTGCATTACTGAAAGTTTAACGCCATATATTTCATTGTGTTATTGTAACGTGAAGCCACGTACCTGGTAGTACAGCCTGTCTCTTGTAGAAGGAGACCTCTCATACAGCCCTGGCTCAGAGCCCACTGGAGTGGTGACAGTGGTCTCGTGAGCACAGGGAGGTAGGAGTGCCTCTGTAATGTAGCGGTGGACTGGATGCTGGATGTAGAGCTTGGATGCACTGGCAGAAGTCAGCTGGAGTCTGGAACGGCAGCAGCGGGTTAGCAATCTCAAGAGCTGGATACAGGGCAGACTGAAGCAGAGTGAGATAAGCTGGGTCAAACACAGATAGGCAGATCAGCAGAAATCTGCAGGCAGAGAATGGCCAGTGGCAAGCTGGAATCGGCAACGGGTATCAGGCAGGCAAGAATAAGCATGGTCAAGGCAAGCCGGGTCAGGATTGGAGAAGGCAGCAAAGTCAAACAAGCCGGGGTTGATCAGGTAGCAGGTAAACAGGTATCAGCAGGTGCAGGTAACGGACAAGCTGCAGATCAGACAGCAATGCCAGGGTGCAGTTGCTGTCCCTTTAAAGGCCACTGGGCGCCAAAGTAGATTAGCGCGCAGCGCACATTCCTGCGCATGCGCACACGTGTGCGCCTGTGAGAAGTCAGGGAAATTTCTGTGCAAACCTGCCGTGCCTGAGCACACGCGTGCGTGATTGTGGTGCCAATCTGGATCCCTGACAGTTTTTGCAAATTTAGCGCCATATAGTTATTTGCGTTACTGCACAATTGATGCAGTATATTGTAGTGCATTTGTGGCGTGTGTCTGTGTAGTGAGTACTCAAATTAAAGTGCACCAAACACCACTTTCCATTGATTAAAGTGCATCCATGTACACATTTATATTGCATTTGGTTAATAAGCACCCCCCACCATGTCTGGGAGGACAACAAGGAGAGGCAGACGTTCCCACGGCACTGTAAGGGGTCCAGCAGCCTATGTGTCCACAAGCAAAGGTGGACATGGTCAGTATTCAGGCAGGGCATCATTTCCTCTGTTTAGTGATGTTGCCCATGCTATCCAGCCAGAGCATGCAGAGGAGGTGGTGGACTGGCTTACTAAACCATCCTCATCCTCCTCATCCTCTGTCACCCAAGCAGAGACTAGTACGCAGTCCCCTGCATCTGCCAGAGTGCCTAAACCTGCCTCCTTGTCCACAACTATTCCTGCCATAGCCCCAGCATCAGACATGGAGGAGTCAGCGGAGTTATTTGAACACAGCTTCAGCCATTTGCTCCTTGACAATGCACATCCATTACTCGATTCAGATGTTGGTTCTGAGGTTGAGGAAGGCAGGAACATGAGCCTACAGAGAGGGTAGAACACTGGTACACAAATTGGCATTCATGTTCCCCCAGCCACAGTGTATTGCCAAGTTGTCTCCAGTGGTAATGAGGATGAAGAAGATGATGATGATGGTGAGATCACTGACGTGAATTGGATGCCAGATAGAGCAGATGAGGAAAGTGAGGGTGAGGCACAAGTTCAACAAGGCAGCCATCATGGAAGACCAGAGAGCAGCCACCCTATTCCATCAGATTGTGGAGCTGTTACCTCCCGGCCCACTTCCCACAGCTCAGCTCTCTGGGCCTTTTTTAGTACATGTGCAGCCGATCGCACTGTTGCTATTTGCAAACTTTGTCTCAAGCACATCAAACGTGGCTAAAAACACCAGCCATTTGGGTACCACATCTGCCCCTACTATATCTCATAACCCCTGAGCAGCCTCCACTGACAGGGATGATGGTATAGCACAGGGTGTCCCAGGTCCTTGCAGCACACCACCAGCTGCAGACTATAGCTGGCAAATTTCTCTGCCCCATCTGTCCTTGCAAGCCACATGCCCAGCATTCAAATGCAAGCTTATCAAAGCTGCTGGCTCTCCCAATTTCTGCTTTTCTGCCTGGTGGATTCTGTCCCCTTCCATGAATTTGCAGAATGTGCTGTGCCACAAAGACAGGTTCCCACTCGCTATTTCTTTTAACATAAGGCCATTCCATTTCTCTACCATCACGTGGAAGGCAATGTTGTGGCATCATTGGGCAAGGCAGTCAGCCGCAAAGTCCACATTACTGTTGACATGTGGTCCAACAAGCATGGGCAGGGACGATATATTTAATTCACAGCATACTATGTAACTCTGCTTGCAACTCAGAGTGCTGCAGCTTGTTGTGCTCCCAAGTCTCCATACAGCTGGTGCTGATGAGATATTTGTCTGCTCCACCCCCTCCTCCTCCATGCCCTCCTCTGCTGAATTGTCCTATGATCTTCAAGTACCCTTTAGGCGTTCAAAGGGCTTTTCAATGAGTCAGGCTAAAAAGGTGCCATGCAGTGCTTCAGCTGGTGTGTCTAGGGGACAGGAAACACACCGGAGAATAGATTCTTGCAGCTCTGCAGGGATAGACCCAGAGGTGGTTCATGCCATGCCAGCTGGAGCCAGGAATGGTGGTGTGCGATAATGGCACAGATGTCCTGTTCGCCCTTAGACAGGGAAAGTTGACGCATGTGCCATGCCTGGCACATGTCCTCAATTTGGTGGTGCAGTGCTTCCTAAATAGGTACCCAGGTTTGGAAGATCTGCTAAAGCAGTCCAGAAGAATCTGTAGCCATTTCAGGTGGTCTTACACAGCCAGTGCTCGGTTGGCTGAAATTCAGCGGGAATTCCACCTGCCCATAAACCGCCTTATTTGTGACATGCCCACCAGGTGGAACTTGACTTTAGGAATGTTGCAGAGGCTGTACATGCAGCAGAGGGCCATCAATGAGTACCTGTGTGAGTATGGCACAATGACAGGCTCAGGCCGGCTCGGCTTGTTTTCCCCAAGCCAATGGCTGCTCATAAAGGTTGCATGCACTGTACTGTCACCATTTGAGGAGGCCACAAGGGTGGTGAGCCATGACAATGCATGCATCAGTGAAATAATCCCTGTTGTGTTCCTGCTGGAGCAGACTGCGAGGCATTATGAACAGGGCACTGGAGGCAGAGCAGCGGGAGGAAGAGGAGGACCTCCTTTCCTCTCAAGGCCCACTTTATGCAGACACCATTGTTCCTATGCCACAGAACACACAAGAGGAGAGAGAGAAGGAGGAGGAGGAGGATTCTGGCCGTTTCAGAGGCATTGAAGCAGAGGTAGACATAAGTCAATCAGTAAACAATGGTTTTCCATCCCCAGAACCCTTGGGAGAAGTATGTGGCTGGGAGGAGACAGTTCCAGATACTGTAATCCTTAGTGACCCCGAGGAGCTTCTCATGCCCTCACAAATTTGCTGTGCATGGGCTCCCTCATGCTTCAAAGCCTGTGAAAGGACTCAAGAATACGTGGCATAAAGGAGAAGGATCACTATTGGTTGGCAACCCTCCCTGACCACCGTTATAAAGATAAAGTCCCATAACTCATCCCGTCCCCACAGAGATGCAGAAGATGAAATCTCTTGAGGGCACCTTAAAGAAGAGTTTATCGAATGCTTTTCCCGACTCTGGTAGGTTACAGTGTTGTGGAAAACGTAGTTTTGAGGCTTCTGTTGGTCGAGAGGAGCAGTGGAGAAGGTGGCCACCTAATTGATGCATTTCTCCATTCAGCTTTGATATCCCATCGGCAGCGTCTGCATCACATGGTGGAAGATTTACTAGGGGCGAAAAAAGAGGTGGAGAACTTTCCAGTCAACGATCCACTGGCTTACTGTGTCATGAGATTAGACCACTTGCCAGAACTTGCTCAGTATACTATTGAGCTGCTGGGCTGCCCTGCTTTCTGAAAGTGCATTCAAAGCTGCTGGAGGTTTTGTTACTGATCATAAAACGTGTCTGTCCACAGACTCTGTGAGCCATATGACTTTTATCAAAATGAATCAGTCTTGGATTTCCAGCAGCTATGAAGCCCCTGATGCCGATGTCGCTGATTAAGTGTATTTGAGATGTGGAATCTCTGCAGGACTTCTAGGCTGCCTAGCGTTGTGGGTGTTGATTTCATCTGGAAGAATGTTTTTGGTGTAGGTTACATGGGCACAATTAACACCCAAAGACCATTTTTTACACACCTCTTTGACAGGTGCATATCATTGCAAATTTTCACAGCAAGGCCAATTCTTGCTTTCATCAAGAGTACCTCTTATAGGGTTACAGTGTAATGGCGCCACCAACACCCAAAGACCAATTTTTCCACACCTATTTGACAGGTGCATATCATTGCAATTTTTCACAGCAAGGCCAATTCTTGCTTTCATCAAGAGTACCTCTAGAGGGTTACGGTGTGAAGATGACACAGACACCCAAAAACAAACCAATTTTTCAGCAGCTGTTTGACAGCTGCATCAAATTAAATTTTTTTTTCAGCAATGACAATTCTTGTTTTCATCAAGAGTACCTCTATAGGGTTACGGTGCGAAGGTGCCACCAACAACCAAAGACCAATTTTTCCACACATGTTAATTCTATCCAAAGTCTGTGGAAGAGACACCAGAGAAAACCAGTGCACTGCATTGTGGCCTCATCATACAGATTGGCTCCCCAAGCCATTGCTTACAAAGAAGAAAGGAAGGAAGCTTGCAGGGAAAATGCAATTATTGCTGCAGCAGATACTATACACGGTACAGATGTGCCACTTTACAGGTAGACTAAGGGGACCCCCCAGACACTATATTGAAATGCATTTTTCGTTTTTATGCTTTCAATTCACACATCTATATATCACTGCTCATTTAAAAATGACATTTTTTACAACATTTTTTTCATTGATACATGACTCCCAGGGCAGTACCCAGACCCGCAAAAATGGGCACTTTTGATTTTTCACGTTCGGGTCCCATATACTTCAATGGGACCTTCTATTCAGTTCCGAACTTTCCAGATGTTCGAAAGTTCTGGTGTGAACCGAACAGGGGGTCTTCATCCCATCCCTAGCCCTGACCATCCCAGAATGGTTCGCTAGACTAGTGAAGAAGTGTGAAGAGTGACTAGACAGAATAGCTGAGACGGAAGAACTGGTCCATATATCGCATGATAATCCCTCGAAAATTCACCACCATTTGGTCCTACTGGATTCAATTTCAAACTACTGCAGAATATGCGAAGCTCAAGGGCAAACCATTCTAATTATATTAGCCTTTTTTCGTCACTGTTAAACCGGTTTGCTAGGACCAATTATGTACTGCAGTGGGTTGCGGTGGGACTTACTAACCTAGACCCCACCACCATCAGACTCCTTCCCATCTCCGCTCTTAAAGCCCTGCTGATCCCCTTTCCAACCCCTGTCCTCCTACCCATCCCCTCTCCTTCCCTCATTCTCCCTCCTTCTTCCCCCTTAACACCCCCCTCCCCCCTTATTTTCTCTCTCCTTCTTCCTCCCCATTTTTAATGGACCTTTTCCCTTACCTACCTCTCCCACTAGTCTACCTATGACAAGAGCCCTATTACACACCTTAGCCTATTAGGCAGTTATCAATATTTCCATCTCACTAGTAGCCCGTCTCTTTGCATAACGCTCATGACTCCATAGCACAGAAATAGGTCTGTTGGGATTTACTTATGCCTGTATTTCTTGAATGTATCTGTATTCTGTTCCTATAAATGAGAATTTATGAGTGCTTTTTCCTTAATGCGAGGTTGTAAGTTGTCCTTTCTGATCATTTTCTCTGATGTCTTCTTCTCTAGCTATGGAATGAGCCTTATAATTCCTGCATACATTGTTTTTGTTCAGTGTCAGTTTCAATAAGTCTTTAGGGAACTATGATAAAATGTTATGTAAATTATTTTAACCAAATATCACAGTTATCAGACATATACAATATTATTATAGTCTATGAACTTCGCAGTTGATATACTTTACATAACGTCTGTATACTTAAAGTGGTTGTCAAGTCAATATAAAAAAAAACTCCTGCAAAAACACCTGCAAGAGAAAGGCATAATGAGCTAGTATGCATCGCATACTAGCTCATTATGAAATGCTTACTTTAGATCGATGCTGTAGCAGCGGTCCCCGAGCACCGCTGTGACCGGCAACAGTCTTTGTTTCAGTCGTCTCAGTCAGTTGTTTCAGCTGTTTCAGTCGTCTTCCAGGATCCCGGGCTCCGACCAATCACAGCGCGGACTCCAGCGCTGTGATTGACAGGAGCCGCGCTGACGTCCCTCTAGTACATGCGCACGGGAGCCGTCATTTACGGCACACTTAGTGAAGAAACAGCCCGGTCGGGCCGTTTCTTCACTGTGCATGTGTCGTTGACATCGGCACATGCAGATACAGGGAATATCTTCTAAATGGTGCAAGTTTAGGAGATATTCCCTGGACCTACAGGTAAGCCTGAATATAGGCTTACCTGTAGTTTAAAGTGGTTGTCATGACTTGACAACCACTTTAAAATGCACCTCTAATCAAAGCTTTGGATTTAGTATTCTTTACAACTGTTTTTTTTTTTTTTTTCTGTCTTTAGCCCAGCTGTCACCAGGACAGGAGTTGAGGGGATATTTTTCTAACAGGGACACATACTGTAGCTACAAGAGCACCTTTTACTAGAGTGGTTGAAGAAGACTAGAACCTCTGTTAACAAATAAATGCTGTTTTTGTCCCCACTGATGGTCTCCCTAGGATTCAGGATGTAATTTTATTGTGAGTTGTACTGTACAGCTGGTCATAGATGGATTGAAATTCATCGGGGACTGACTGAATTGTGATCCATGTATCAATAACCCTGTTAAGCGGAAGTAAATTGTTAGAACGACTTCTGTTGAATGGGAATGTTGGAAAACTTTTGCCAGCCTGTAGCTGCAGCCACTGATCAGTAAATTTTGATAGTGTGCCATGTTGCCTGAATGAAAAAAGAAATAAATAATTTATGGCTTTACAATATATGTAAGTGAGGAATGGAAAACATGTTTCAATTAAGTAAGTCATTTTACTATGGTCATGAGGTGCCAACAAAGCAAGACCCTGGAGTGCTTCATGTAGTTCCATGAAAACTTCTTAACCATTTTAAAGAAAAGCTGTCATGAACAAAACACAGAGATAGCTACTGCTGAACTCTTGTTCAAAATATTCTACTTGCCTGGCTGTTCATTGTTTTAATAACTTAAGTCATTTACCAGAACAAGTGGGTAGATTAGAAATGTTGACTTGTACTAGATAGTTTTAAAGAGTCAGAGAGTCAATATAACAGTCAGGTAACTAGCATTTTTTAGGGAGAGGTCAGTAATGGTAGCTCTGATATTTCTCTCTTTCCTAGTTTACTTTAACCGGTTTCCGACCGGCTCGCGTACATTTACTGCTGCAGAGTGGCAGCGTCCCACAAATCGCTGTTTATAGCACTGTTTATAGCAGTGGCTCGCTTGTGCATGGCTGCAGTCTGGAGCGCACCGCCGACGGCGGGCTCTTGTGCTCGCTGCACTCTGCAGCACCCGCGATGACCTGGCAGAGAAAAAAAATGGGGAACCGCCGATGTAAATACGGCGGTTCCCCGCTCTGTCAGGTGGCATGTGAGAGATTTACTGATCCCTGTCACTGGGATCAGTTAGATCTCTTATGCCCCTGGCAGCCCAGCCCCCTCACAGTTAGAACACAGCTAACCCCTGGATCGCCCCCTGCAGGTTAACTCCTTCACTGCCAATGACATTTATACAGTAATCAGTGGATATTTAAATTTCTGATTGCTGTATAAATGTCATTGGTCCCAAAAAAGTGTCAAAAATGTCAGACATGTCCGCTGCAATATCACAGTCCCGATAAAAATCGCAGATCGCCGTCATTACTAGTAAAAAAAAAATAAATAGTAAAAACGCCATAAATTAATTCTTATGGTTTGTAAACGCAGTAACTTTTGTGCAAACCAATCAATAAACGCTGATTGCAATTTTTTTTACTGCAAATATGGGGAAGAATATATTTCGGCCATAACTGATGAATACATTTATTTTTTTATATTTTTTTTTGGGGGGTATGTATTATAGCAAAAAGTTAAAAAATATTGTTTTTTTTTCAGAATTGTCGCTCTTTTTTTGTTAATATCGGTGATCAGAAGTGACAGAGAGGGGATCGAATACCACCAAAAGAAAGTTCTATTAGTGGGAAAAAAAGGGTGTCAATTTTGTTTGGGTACAACGTTGCACGACCGTGCAATTGTCAGTTAAAGTGACGCAGTGCCGAATCGCAAAAAGTGCTCTGGTCCTAATGTGGGAAATCCTTCCGGTTCTTAAGTGGTTAAAGGGGGAGTTCACCTTTGCAAAAAAAATGAAAAAGAAGAACTAGCACTGTACACCCTGTTAACCCCCTGGTTCCCTCTGCACTTACATCCACGGGTGATGAGCTGTCAGTGCCCATGCAGCCGGTTCGGAAATCCCCACACTTCATCCCTTTCTTTCTGTGGGTCTTCTGGGGCAGATCATAGCACTTTTAATGGTCAGCATCAGTGCGTTACAGATTTGACTAATCAAAAGCACTCTGACCAAACCTAGAAGCAGTACAGAAAGAAGAGATGTAGAGGGGGATTTCAAATAACCCTGAGGTAAGTGCTGCAGGGACTGGGGGGGGGGGGGGGGGTGGTTGGGCGATGAGGGTGTACATTGTTAGTTCATTTTTTCTTAAAAGGTGAGCTTACAATTTAATTACTTACAACAAGAATAAAACAACATGTACAAGAAAGGATCTGAAGTGAATGGTTGGAAGCCTTAGCTAGACTTCATTAAGTTATTATTAAGAACACTTTCAAACATTTTCCATTAATTTTAATATTTGCTGCTTCACTTGCTGGACTTACAATATACACTAGAGTGTTCATCCACATTCTTATTCACAATATATACTGCATCAGTGGTGTGATCTGTAATAAAGAGGTAAATCTATACTAAATGCAAAAAAAACCTACCTGTCTTTTGTCTTCTCCTAACAATCTATCAAGTCCCAGCTTTTCATATAAAAAAGCATAGATGTCTCTTCTCCTTTAAGCAAAAACATGGCATCTAAGCTGAATCTGATTATCTGTCTGACATTGGGAGGCATGGTGCTGGATAGATCTCATACACAAACTGTAATGCATTCAGTCACTGGTTTCTAAAACTGTATCTGCATAGTTTGGTACCTCCAGTGAAGTGTAATTTAACATGAGGGTCTGCTAAAACTTTGCTGTTCAAGGGGTTCTACAGTATATTCCATTTTTTGCACAGCTATTTTAAAACTCAACACCATCATTAGAAAGTTGTACGTTATTATTAAGCTCACTAAAGAAAACGTTATACGTTATATATTCAAACATTAAGAATAATCATCTTTCTTTCTTGACAGACATCAATGAGTGTTACGCAGGAATCGCTGCTTGTGAGCAAATTTGCATCAATACACCAGCTAGTTTTAACTGCTCATGTAATGCAGGT
>BLSH010278714.1:873567-884084 GCA_018402905.1 Glandirana rugosa
CTTCGTACAACCTTTAAGTTTAACGTTTACAGTTTTGTTTGCATTTTAAATTAAAACCTAACTGGAATAGGAAATTCCATGTGGATAAGGTTTTACAGAGGATTTAACGTAACGTGATCGAATATATGATCCACTCTTACGTACCTTAAAACACATTGAATTTATTTATATAGTAAATTTAATTCTATTTAGTCATATAAAGGGGATCTTCCGTGGTATCTGTACTACATAAACGGAAGTAGTATATAGGACAACGAGGTCAGACAGGGACCTTGGGAGTCCAACAGGGAGTAGATGTACTTCTGTTGGGTACACCTTCAGTCCTCAGCCTTACAAAGGTATGTATAACATATAGATAATAACTGATAACTCAACCGAGTGTTGCAAAAAAAAAGCAAATTCCCCAGTGATAATATGTAATTTTAAGAATTATATAAATGTATGAAAAACATAATAATTCATGCTAATTATAAAATCGGGGAGAAAACATGTGACCTGAGGGTTCCAGGGACAGACTGGAGCAACAGGATATATGATGAAGGCAAATACATCATGTCTATGGTGCCTTCTAGGGGAAATATACTGATTTATCTTAATTTAAATGATATATTTATTTAAGTTACACAAAATTCCATGCATTCTCACCTAGTATATAAGCTAGTGCAATGCAATTTAGGAGACATTTTGGAATAGGTGTACCTTAAAGGATAAGGTCAATCCAAAATTAAATTTTACGTTTGTTTTGACATTTGCAATTTGAATTTCCAACATGCTTCCTAAATGTAATGGAGTGTGCATATGTAAGAGGATTCTTCTGTATTTTGCTTCACTTACAACATGTTGCAGAAAATGCAGTGGAAATTATTATGGCACATATCAGATGGTAAACTAATTGCAGCAATCACTTATTATTGTTATTAGTATTAACACTAGTCATCTTATTTGGTCCCCATAGAGCTTCCTAAACGAATCGTTGAAATTAGGCTGTGGATTAAAGGTGAAAATGGTTCTGGGCTAAGTGATACATCTTCAACCAAGTATGTCCGCCTCCAGCAAGCAACGAACAGCACGGTAACTATCAAAGAGAATGTCACAAAAGACCTATGTATTTAATATCTATACAAGATGTATGTTTTTTAACATGAAAGGGTCCTTACTTGAGAAATTAGTAATTTATTGTATGCTCTAACAAAAACGAAAAAAAAAAAACTTATCTGTGTCCTGCTTCTGTGTCCTGTTAGATTGCCTACAATATACAGAGTACCAATTGTGTACTAATGTTTATTATAGGCATCAGACAGTAGGCAGTATGGGTGTTACCTCATGTGAGGATCACCTTAATCCTTACCTTCCAAGCACTAACTAAAAAGGACAGATTCCTCTCTGGTAGGTGAGGGGTTCTCCCAGTCACCAACAAAACAAGCATTTTGCAAACCTTTTCTGTCTTTTACAGAGCGGTTTCCACATGTAGCTCTCTCTGAGGTAGCTTTCCGGAGTCCCAGGCCAGATCATCCTATTGTTCCAGCCCTTCCTTATTTATCCCACCTGCTACTGGTCACAAATGGGAAGCAAAACCCAGTATCCCACACTGCCAAGGTGGCCCAGAAAACATGGACCCGATTCCATCTTAGTTTCCCATATATGAAATTATGCAAGGTGAAACATAAGGGTTGATTTACCAAAACTGTAGAGTGCAAAATCTGGTGCAGCTCTGCACATTACCCAATCCGCTTCTAACTTCAGCTTGTTCAATTAACCACTTCCCCCCCGAAAGGATTTCCCAGGTTTGGACCAGCGCACTTTTTGCGATTCGGCACTGCATCGCTTTAATTGACAATTGCGCGGTCGTGCGACGTTGTACCCAAATTAAATTTGTGTCCTTTTTTCTTTTGGTGGTATTTGATCGCCTCTGCTTCATTTTTGATCACCGCTATAAACAAAAGAAGAGCGTAAATTTTGCAAAAAAAATGTTTTTCTTACTTTTTGCTAAAATACAAATACAAAAAAAAAACAAAACATTTTTTTTTCATCAGTTTTGGCCAATTTATATTCTCCCTCATATTTTTGGTTAAAAAAAATCACAATTGGCGTTTATTGACTGGTTTGCACAAAAGTTACTGCGTTTATAAACCATAAGAATTCATTTATGGCGTTTTTACTATTTTTTTTATTTTTACTAGTAATGACGGCGATCTGCGATTTTTATCGGGACTGTGATATTGCAGCGGAGATGTCTGACATTTTTTACACTTTTTTGGGACCAATGACATTTATACAGCAATCAGAAATTTAAATATCCACTGATTACTGTATGAATGTCATTGGCAGTGAAGGAGTTAACCTGCAGGGGGCGATCCAGGGGTTAGCTGTGTCCTAACTGTGAGGGGGCTGGGCTGCCAGGGGCATAAGAGATCTAACTGATCCCAGTGACAGGGATCAGTAAATCTCTCACATGCCACCTGACAGAGCGGGGAACCGCTGTGTTTACATCGGCGGTTCCCCATTTTTTTCTCTGCCAGGTCATCGCGGGTGCTGCAGAGTGCTGCATTTTTTTCATCGGTTTTGGCCGATTTATATTCTCCCTCATATTTTTGGTTAAAAAAATCACAATCAGCGTTTATTGATTGGTTTGCGCAAAAGTGGACGCGTTTACGGATGATGAGAATTAATTTCTGGGGTTTTTTCATTTATTTAATTTTTTTTACTAGTAATGGCGGCGATCTGCGATTTTTAGCAGTATTGCGATATTTCAGCGCACATGTAGGGGGTTAACTGTGTTCCCTGGGTGTGTTCTAACTGTGGGGGGGCTGGGCTACCATGGGCATAAGCAGGGCCATCTTTAATATTAATTAGACCCTGGGCAAACATTTTCTTGGGCCCCCCCATAGGATTTCACTCTCCACATGCTCTGAGATGTACAATAAATAGTAGCTACACTCAAAATCAGTTTACTAAATCAGATCAGACAGCGATTGGGATCGGTTGACAGAGGTTACAGCATATCATTACCGCTTACTGACTGGTTGCTAGAGGTTACAGCTCATGATTTCTGCTTGTTGATTGGTTGCCAGAGATTACTGTACATCAATACAGCTCACGGATTGGTTGCTAGGGTTGCTAGGGGGTACTGCACGTCATTACTGTTTACTGATTGGTTGCTAGAGGTTACAGCACATCATCTCCTCTCTGCCTGCACACCATGTACTGGAGAGTTGAGGGAATTTATCAATAGACAGAAAGCTTCTGGGGATCCTAGAACTCCTGGGATCAGTGGCAGTGCTGGGGGAGGGGAGGGTGTGATCAATGGAAATGCAGATTTTTTAACCGACTACCAATATAAAGAGGAGTTTCAACTCTGGCCACCAATGTAATAGGGGTTTACACTGACCACCAATGTAATAGGGGGTTACACTGACCACCAATGTAATAGAAGCATTCAAAGTAATCTCCAATGTAAGGAGGGATTTACACTGACCACTAATGTAAGGGGCACATTTACACTGGCCACTAGTATGAATGAAAGGATTCTACATCAAGCCCCAATGTAATGAGAAAATTTATACTGACCACCGATGTAACTGAGACATTTAGCCTGTGTTCACATTTGCAGTGCCATTAATTGTTAATGGCACCCTCACCCATTTGCTGACATGTGTTGTGGCATGGTGTGATTGTGAAAAAGGGTTAGGGAATTTCTTCCGCATTTCTAGCACATAGAGCAGCCCATTGAAATGAATGGGCCACTCTACATGTGAACTACATCTTTATTGACCCTGTCAGTACACCTTTGCACCCTAAATCCCTGCTAACCTCTGCAGCCCAAACCTCCCCTCTCCACACCAAACCGCCCCATTTAACTCTACCTGCCTTCTCTGCTCATCTTTGCACCCACCTTCCTTACTTCTATACATCCCCTGCTTGCTCATCTGTGCACCCCAAACTGTAATTATTTCTCTGCCTACCTCTGCACACCCCACACTACCCTCCCCCCGCCAATGTGATTACCTTTGCAGAACAGGCTGATGTTAGACTTAACGACCACAGTTGCAGGCAGGACTTTACCCTTTTACCTTCACAGTGGGCAGCATTCAGTATAGGTGATGGTGGATATGACCTCAGGGGGCATGATAAACATGAATGCCGCCTTTATTTACATATGACTGCAGCTGCCCACCACTATGTACATAAGAATGCTGCCGCTATTTACATATGAATGACGGTTATTTTCATGTAAACACAACAATAGAGCAGAAATGGGCAGCATTAGTAGCAACACTTTACACTGAGATATCTGGACACAGCACAGGACTAAAACTTCAAGGGACAAGGGAAATTAAACTGGGATAGTTGGCAAATATAAGGCAGCTGCTTTGGGCCCCATAACAATGACAGGGCCCAGGGCAGATGCCACTTTTGCCCTTAAAGACGGCCCTGGGCATAAGAGATCTAACTGATCCCAGTGACAGGGATCAGTAGATCTCCTATGCCCCCACTAACAGAGCGGGGAACCGCCGTGTTTACATCGGCGGTTCCCCATTCTTTTGCTGTGGTGGCTCATCCCAGCTCGCTGGCAGATACTGGGTCCACCCGGGCCACACTCCTCAGGAGTACGGCGGGTACGCGCCCCCTAGCGGCCACCTGTAGATTGCCGCTTATTTACGGCGATTCGCGGGACACGTCCACACTGCCGCCGTGAATATACGGTAGGCAGTGTGGAAGTGGTTAAACTTAGACAATAAAACCTGGAAGCTGATTGGTTTCTATGCAGACCTGCACCAGATTTTGCACTTTCCAGCTTTAGTAAATCAACCCCAGAGTGTCCCTCAACTACCTCGCCTTTCATTATGTCACAGTGGATTTTAAGATTAAATCCACCACCAAACTATATTTTGGACCTTCAACTGACACAGATATGTGTGCACAAATTGTACTGCTGACCAAGTAAATGAAATAAGGCAAATGATTTTATCCTTTATACCAATCATCCAGTGATGTCTCTAGTCTGAATTTACCACCAACATCATTACTTAGTAAAGTGCTTTTCTGTATTTATTTGTAGGCTACGGGATACCTGCAATCAGTTATGGCTTTTTATATGAACAGTAAAGTTTCTCTCAGGTGAGCATACCATAAAGATCTAGTATAAAGCAAAGCAATAGGTAGTTACTCAGACTGCTGTTAGAAATGATCCTATCCTTTACAAATGATTTATGACAATGGTTAATGAAAGCCCAAGGGCCTATTGCATAGCAGACTCTCTTACGACAAGCAAGGTACATACTGTATAGAGATATAAAGCTCCAGTCCGATTGCCTTAATGCATGCTACAACAAATGTATATATGGGAGGGCACGGATAAAGGATCATTTACTAGGACAATAGCCACCTGTGTCACTACTTCTGGTGTAAGCATATGCATATATAAATAACTAAATAATCAGACAAAGAAAAACAACCTTCTGAGTGGTTGTAATTGCCAAATTTACACATACAAGAGTTCTATGCTGAAAGAGGTAGTATGTTTTCTCAAACAGCACAAAGAGCAGCGATTTGCAAATGTAGTAACCAATAACAATGGATCAATCAAAAATGTGATCTGTTGATAAACTTAACTGCAGATACCTTATCCTTATCTTAGATGATTCGCATGAACATGACAGTCACCAGGGAGAACTTTCTAAAATTGGAGCAGACAGACTGGGTCATGTTCGTCAGGCAGTAATGCCTGCCAAATGCAATAGGGTTTTTTTTTTTTTTTAAGCCGTGATTCTTTGCATGCCACGCCATGTGCCTACCCCAAAGGGAAGGATTAGAACTCCTGTCAGGTTTTAACTTTATCCAGAGCTCTGTTAGAGAGATTTCCCCTCACTCACTGTCTGGCTGTCAATGGTTTCACCACATAGGAAGTGAGTGTATTTTCCAATTCATCAACACAGACAGAATTTTTTTTTTAAATAGATTAGGGAAAGGCTAGAATGCTGGTAAGGTCTTTATTGCTGTATGTGTCCATGTTACAGATTTTTCCCTACTTTTCTATACTGCAGTATGTGAGGGTCCTATTGGTTGACAGTTCTCTACCAAGCTGACTCTGGAGCTTCTCTGATTCTTCTTGGATCACTGAGGAGTATGGTGAATGAACCATGAGTTCAAGGCTGCTCAGTCCCTTATATTAGAACAGAACCAAAATGTCCCCTGTAGGACTTTGTTGCAGCCAATAACACATAAGTACATATGGATAATTATAAAAAATATATTTTTACTGTACAAACAACAGTAAAATGTTCCAAGTTAAAGAATGCTGATCTCTATACATACACAATATAATATGGAGTGTTGCTCTCACTACATGGGCATAATAAGTGTCATTACAAAGCTATAGGGATAGCTGTCTGAGCCACCAAATTCAATCGCGTTTCGATTATTAGAGAAATCTTTCTCAAGGCAATTGTGAGAGTACATCAGTCTACCAACAACACGGAACAAAAATTATGGTAACAGCTTGAGAGACCCACATGTCCAAGGTAGCCTAGCCCTAGATTCCCACAGGAAGCTGGGATGGGTGGTCACAAAGGCCAGAAATAATCAACCCACTGGGTGTCATATTAATGATAGTCTTGAGGAAAATATTGGAGTAATGAAAGGGTCCTCAATAGAAATTTTAGCAACCAATGTTAATCGTTGTACGTGATGGATCCCTGACCAAAACAACCTTTTACTTTTGTTTGCATAATAAAAATATATTTTGTATAATTATCCATATGTACCTTTGTGTTATTGGCTGCAACAAAATCCCACGGTAGACATTTTTGGTTCTGATTCTTCTTGGATGGGACAGTCTAGTCACATACCTGTTGTCTGTAGATACTCTGTCATATTCTGTCAGACTTCTTAGCTGGAAGTCCATCACATTCCTAGCCTAAGGCTTAATACACAGAATAAAGGAGCATCCAGTCCAAAAGGTTTTTCAATGTTTTACTGCATAACGTCACATCAACATAATGTTACTCCAGCACAATTCCTGTAGTTACAGGCAATTTCAGTACATTCCAGCAGCATTTCCGTGTCTCATAAAACAGAGCTATTGTTACACATATGCTGAAAATATGGTCAATAATTCTAATGTGTGAAAGGAGCGGGCTGGCTGAAACCAGAAGTGTTTTTATTGAAAAGTTTCGGCAATGACATAATGCATGGCCTTGGTCTGATAGCCAGGATAGTAACTGCTATTCTGTTCCTACATAACAATACACATCTATATCTATAATAATAACATTCTCATATACAATACAGGAATAACGTCCTCTTAGAAAATAATAAACTATTATAAAGGTGCTGATATTTTATTTAATCGCACAGCAGTGACAGCAGCCTTTACTGATCGCAGGGATATAAATTAAATACATTTTGCCCCGATTATGGCCCTAAATATGCTCCCTCTTACCTGCAATGACATAAAGCATGGCCTTAGTCTGATAGCCAGGATAGCAACTGCTATTCTGTTCGCAGCAGAAACAAAGGTCTGTCTTTTTGGTTCCCCCTGCTATATTAGCAGTGTTAACATAAAATGTGCTCTCTGTCATTCAGGCTTTTAACTCTATGCTGCCATCTATTGGTGATTTAATAGACATACCATGAGTTTTATTTTCTCTATGAACAGAACTATAGGAAATATGATACTTATTAGTGTGTTTTTATGGGGTACCTGATTTTGACATCTCTTACACTATCTTCTCCAGATGTTACAGTCTCTTGGCATAGGCATTACTCACACAAGGTGTACATTCCGCTCACACAAAGGAGATCCTCCACAGGCCCAGGGGCCACTCTAAGCCAAGCCACAGGACCTACTAGTCGAGGGTCAAGGTTTCTCTGTCTGCTCCCAAGTATCCTCACTCACCACGCTTGCAGTTCAGCCCTGCAGATGGTCCCTGTGCTCCTCTCAGCATTATATCTTTTATATCAGGGGTGTCCTGCCCCAATACCCCAAGTGCACTGGGCTCCACTTACAAACTGGCATATAAATGGTCACTATCTCTACCCATTATATCACTGCAGGAGGGTCAACAATTAAAGCTCACTAACTGCTAACAAATAAATCAAAGTAGCCTGGTCATTTCCCTGACCTCATACTGATGATTTTGCATTACTGGAATCTGAATAGCTTACCTTGCTGCCCAACTCTTGCCAAATCTGAGGCTTGTTGTATGGGGCAAAGCTAAATAAAGCTCTATTCAGGTACTTATACTAATTGTATTTATATCTAACATTATTTCAATACACACATCTAGAATTGAGAACTAATAGCATAAAAGTGGGATACGATTATACATGTATGTGTGTGTGTTACAATAAAATTGTTCAGTGGAACAATAACTGGTAGCATGTGTCATTATGATTGCACTAATATTTTCTATGTCATTGCAGCAATGTGGATGGAGGTGCACAAACCAGTATTATTTCAGAATTTACGTATAGTAACAATGGAACAATCATTACATTCTTAAATCAGAATCTGGTGCAGACCATAATCACACTGTTTAATTCCAAAGTTACTGGCCGTAGGAGACGAGAATTGTCTACAGTATCATTTGAACTCATGAGTACAGATAATATTACCAATATACAACTCGGTAAGGATTTTCTGACTGTAGAATAATAATCTAGCATGTGTTAAAATCCCAGTATACCATTTCTTAAATATTTCCAGTGGATGCACTGCAAATATATCATGTTTTTGTTCTAAAATAGCCAAGACAAACTAGCTAAGAGACAAGAATATGAGTATGTGTTACCTAGACATGCAGCTTCTGCTAGTAGGCTACATAGAACCGCACAAGTTTTGCACACGATTGAGTCTGGATAGAAAGGAAATCTTTTCTTTGCTAATATAACACTCAGTGACACTCCAGCCATCCTACGTCTTCCCTTGTTTCTGCACATCGTTCACATCTACAGTACATGCATTTATACAGAAGTGGTTCATGAAAATTGTGCATTGTGGGACCTGTGCATACCACTGTGAACTGGCACTTTTCCCACATCTATTATGATCTCTACAAGATTTCTACATCAAGAGACGTGTGTATGTCTGCGTTTATATTTAGAAATCTCAGACATGTGCATTAATCTTTTTCTATGTTCTTTTTCTTAGAAACAGTAGACCAATTGCAAAACTACTACAGCTGTAACAGCACAGGATTCTCAGGTTATAACCTGAATTATTCAACTAATGGATTTACCTGTGTGTCTCCATGTGCTATGGGTTTCTGCCAAAATAATGCAACATGTGAACAAACTGAGAGTGGACCCATCTGCAGGTAATAGGAACGAGTGCCTATTTATTATTACACTTTGATTAATATTACACAGCGCTTTACTGATAGAGATGCGCTACCAGTAATGTCTCCCAGACCCATTCATTTGCTGGCTGGGAATACTGAGCCATATAAACAAAGGGGCAGAGATATTAGCTGACATTGGGCAAAGACAAATATTTTATTTTCTATGTTCTTTTACTTGGATGCGTCATTACTTACACTCTATACTCTCAGTGCATCTGAATGTGTGGCTACAAAAGGAGATATTGAGAGAGCAGAATGAACTGTAGACACAAGCATAAAGGAAATGAATGCAGAGGGGATCTCTAGAAAGATTTTGAGGTATTTATAGAGATCAAATGCACACAGAATTATGAAGAAACAAGATGAGACTATTGAGAATTGAAACTTGAAGCATATTTGTATTTTTTTTACTTTAGTTATGCTTTAAAGCAGATATATTGGCACTGAAGACTTACATGGATCAAAATATGTCCAGTTCAACAGGGACCAGACAAATTTCAAACCATGTATGGACAAGCTGGTTGTACACAAGTCAATCTATCAATTGACTTTTGTTACAACTAGTCTGTTGGAATATTTTCTCTTGATCTATAGCCACCAGTGCTTACAGTTGTATGCAAAAGTTTAACCACTTCAATACTATGCACTTAATACACTTCCCGCCCAGACCAATTTTCAGCTTTCAGTGCTGTTGCACTTTGAATGAGAATTGCACGGTCGTGCGACACTGCATCCAAACAAACTTTTTATCATTTTGTTCCCATAAATAGAGCTTTCTTTTGGTGGTATTTGATCACCGCTGCGGTTTTTATTTTTTGCGCTACAAATAAAAAAAGACCGAAGATTTTGAAAAAAAAAATGTCTTTGTTTCTGTCACAAAACTTTGTATAAGTACATTTTCTCCATCACTAATGGGCACTGATGTGGCTAAACTGATGGGCACTGATGAGGCTACACTGACGGGCATTGATGAGGCAGTACAGATTGGCACCGATAAGGTGGCACTGATAAAGTTGCACTGATGATGGGGCACATATATGCAGCACTGATAGGCGGCACTGATAAGCAACACTGACTGGCACTGATAGGTGGCACTGATATGCGGCACTGATGGGCACTCATAGGTGGCACTGGGCACTGATAGGTGGCACTGCTGGTCACTGGTTGGTGGCACAG
>BLSH010278714.1:887471-897888 GCA_018402905.1 Glandirana rugosa
AACTACACTTAAAAGACAACCCCACAGGTTTAAATCCGTGGACAGATTAAAACAAAACTACGTATAACGTGTAAAAGACAATTATGTTATTTGGAGTAAAGTGATGACTTTATAATGACACAGGTAGTCAATAAACTATCTAGTTTTACTTTAACGACTAGGTTTGTGGCTTTATCAATATTTACTGTTAGTACCTTTAACAGTCCCCAAGAATTGGTGAAGGGCGGGCCGGATGATTGTTTACTGCCGCCCGCCCACCAAGTAATAGGATGTTTTGATCTACAAACCCCCCTTGTGGGACGGTTTGCGTACCACGACGAGCATTGCTGGTTGTGAGTATGTATCATGTGTGCGCTGTAACTTTTATACACTTTCTGTTTGTTGGTCGTTACGAGCAGCACCATGCGTTTGGCAGGGTGTTCCCCCCAAACATCTAGTTTTGTAGGATAATGAACCACCCGCCCGCCGTCATTTGTTAGTAGGCCGGGCGGGAAGTGGTTAAGAACCCCTGACAATTTCCATGATTGTCATTTATAACTATTTCGGTGTTTGGATCAGCAATTTCATTTTGATCTATCAAATAACTGATGGACACAGTAAT
Organism: Glandirana rugosa; assembly: GCA_018402905.1. NCBI lineage: Eukaryota > Metazoa > Chordata > Amphibia > Anura > Ranidae > Glandirana > Glandirana rugosa. The sequence continues at coordinate 888,073 of BLSH010278714.1, forward strand.
ATTTCAGTAGTGAAATGAGGTTTATTGTATTAACAGAAAATGTGCAATATGCATCAAAACAAAATTAGACAGGTGCCTAAATTTGGACACCCCAACAGAAAATTCACATCAACATTTAGTAGAGCCTCCTAGAGCAGAAATAACAGCCTCTAGATGCTTCCTATAGCCTGTAATGAGTGTCTGGATTCTGGATGAATGTATTTTGGACCATTCCTCCTTACAAAACATCTGCAGTTCATTTAGGTTTGATGGTTGCCGAGCATGGACAGCCCGCTGCAAATCTCCCCACAGATCTTCAATGATATTAAGGTCTGGGGACTGGGATTGCCATTCCAGAACATTGTACTTGTTCCTCTGCATAAATGCACGAGTAGATTTTGAGCAGTGTTTTGGGTCGATGTCTTGTTGAAATATCCAGCCCCAGCGTAACTTCAACTTTGTGACTGATTCCTCAACATTATTCTCAAGAATCTGCTGATATTGAGTGGAATCCATGTGACCCTCAACTCTAACCAGATTCCCAATACCGGCACTGGCCACACAGCCCCACAGCATGATGGAACCTTCACCAAATTTTACTGTGGGTAGCAAGTGTTTACTTGGAATGCTGTGTTGTTTTGCCGCCATGCATAACGCCCCTTGTTATGACCAAATAACGCAATCTTTGTTTCATCAGTCCACAGCACCTTATTCCAAAATTAAGCTGGCTTGTCCAAATGTGCGTTTGCATACCTCAAGCGACGTTTGTGGTGTGTGTGCAGAAAAGGCTTCTTTTGCTTCACTCTCCCATACAGCTTCTCCCTGTGCAAAGTGCTCTGAATTGTTGAACAATGCACAGTGACACCATCTGCAGCAAGTTGATGTTGTAGGTCTTTGGAGGTGGTCTGTGGGCTGCTTTTGACCGTTCTCACCATCCTTCGCCTTTGGCTCTCCAATATTTTATGTGGCTGCCACTTCTGGCCTTAACAAGAACTGTGCCTGTGGTCTTCCATTTCCTCACTATGTTCCTCACAGTGGACACTGACAGCTTATATCTCTGCGATAACTTTTTGTAGCCTTCCCCTAAACCATAATGTAGAACAATCTTTGTTTTCAGGTCATTTGAGAGTTGTTTTGAGGCCTCCATGTTACCACTCTTCAGAGGAGAGTCAAAGAGAACAACAACTTGCAATTGGCCACCTTAAATATCATTTCTCATGATTGGATGCACCTGTCTATGAAGCTCAAGGCTTAATGAGCTCACCAAACCAATTGTGTGTTCCAATTAATCAGTGCTAAGTAGTTACAGGTATTCAAATCAACAAAATGACAAGGGTGCCCAAATTTATGCACCTGTCTAATTTCGTTTTGATACATATTGCACATTTTCTGTTAATCCAATAAACCTCATTTCACTACTGAAATATTACTGTGTCCTTCAGTTATTTGATAGATCACAATGAAATTGCTGACCCAAACACCCAAATATTTATAAATTGACTATCATGGAAATTGTCAGGGGTTCCTAAACTTTTGCATACAACTGTATATGTGTATTCTGATGGCGGGGGACTTAGCGGGATGGATTCCCCCATCCACGTGGAATGTGTGGATGGGGGAATCAAGCCATTTTCTTTTGTTCATCCACTGGTTAAATGAAAAAAAAAAAAGACTCACGGCCCGCAGCATTGCATCTCTTCCTGCCCTAACTCCTATGGTTATATGAAGTCTCAGTTAGAAAAAGACAGTCGGAAGGTAAGCAGGTTTCTTATTAGAAATCCTGGTGTTTTTTTGCACTGTACAACTGAAGCATCTCATTTAAATGATTTTTGCATAATAAAGATTACACACTAAAAACGAAAATATTATATACAAAACCATTGCTTTTCAACATGTAAGCAGTAAAAATAACAAAATGTAAATAAAATTAATTACAAACTGCAATACAAACATTATATGTATACACTCTAAGGCTTGGTTCACACTTATGCAGTATGGGACTCTTGTCATGCAGTGCAACCCTGTAGCCACATGAAAACTGCATAGTGTATGTGTTTCCCAGCATGGGAAAATGCACTGCAGTTTCCAATGCATGGGGGTGCCATTAAGAATTAATGCCACCCCCGCACATTTACTATCAGCAGGTTGTTTTTGCTGTGGGTGCATGAAAGCAAGCGTTTACATGCAGTCCCACACTCGCATAGATGTAAGCCTAGCCTAATGGCTCATACACACTATAATAAAATTAGGGGAGAATTTTTGTCCAAAGAACTTTCGTACGATTTTCATATAGTGTGTATACAACTTTTGACAGCCAATTCCGACTTACGATTCTGACTTCCTGTGCAAAAATTCCCAAAGGGACAAACTCCCAAATTTTTCTTGAACAGGAACAGAACGATTAAATTTTCGTTTAATGTGTACCATTTTCGTATAAGAAAAATCAGAAAAGTGAGACTGTGCATGATCAGAAATAATAAACAACAAAAAAAGCATTTGTCGTACGAGAATGTTAGTACAAATTTTCGTTTATCGGTTCCAATTTGCTGTGAAACCACGAGGAAAATCGGACGATCGTTTGCTCGATTTTTTTTTATGGTGTGTACCCTACATAAGATAACAGACAGATGAAATATAGTTCTTCTAGTTCACATAGAACATGCACTAGCAATTTTGTTTACAATATTTTGGACCAGGCAGTATAGATTATGAAAATATCCCTTTATTAATTACTCCAGCAAAAAACCCTAAATTGTTTTTGTATTTTCCAGGTGTACTACATTTACCATTTATGTCTCATATGGTGAGAATTGTCAGTACCTTTCTATGAACCTGAATGCCTTCTTTGGAATACTTTTTGGTGCCATCGCCTTTGTCATCCTTGTTATTGCTTTTACCATTTTGATTGTGTATTGCTGTCGAAAAAGAAGACGCTCTAAGTCCAGGTATTGCATGAGCAGAATTTATTTATTCTATGAATATAAACTCAAAAATGCATATGTGACTTACCATTATTGTTATTTGTTATAGTTTGTATCTGCGTTATTGAAGTTAAATGCCATTATATGATTCTGTATACTATATTGACTGCCAAACCATAAATGTTGCATATTGCTACTGCCCAGGAATAGTGAGACATTGGGTGACATCTGTGCTATCATGCAGTATAGGCAATTTATCAATCTGACCATACAACTACATGTATTTATTTATTACAGGTACTTATATAGCACCATCAATTTACGTGGTGCTATAATATATTGTACATTCACATCAGTCCCTGCCCTCAGGGAGCTTACAATCTAAGGTCCCTAACTCACTTTCATACATAAACCTACTGAGTCCAATTAACCTACCAGCATGTGTTTGGAGTGTGGGAAGAAACCAGAGTACCCGGAGGAAACCCACACAGGCACAGGGAGAACATGCAAACTCCAGGCATGTAGTTCCGTGGCTGGGATTCAAACCAACGCCCCTAGTGCTGCTAGGCGTATATGCTAAACACTTGTCTTGACATGTCTATTTTTAAAACCAGTTCATTCCCATTCCATCCCAATGTGTGACTGTCTTTACACAGGCAGGGCATAGAGTTGTTGGACAGTATAAATAAGGCCTTGTTTACACTAGGGGTTGGGAGGCAGTAAAACTCAATGATTGAGTCATGGTTTTACAACCCCCAACCGTTCCTCTTTTGCTGCAAAGGTAGCAGATGGGTGTGTATCTATGCCACGGCCATGATACCTTGCAAAAATGATCTCTGCTGTCGCGTGCAGCAGGCATTATTTAGGCATTGATTATGACTGTTTGACTTAAAGTGGTTGTAAAGGCAGCAGGTTTTTTCATCTTAATGCATTCTATGCAATACAATAAAAAAGTCTCCATGCAGAAACCCCCCTAATACTTACCTGAGCTCCATCTAGATCCAGCAATGTTGCAGGAGTGTCTTGGCTGCCCGGGACTCCCCTCCTCATTGGCTGAGACAGTCAAACTCAGTCAGCCAGGAGAGAGAAGGGGTGGGACCTAGATAAGGCTCAGTGTCTGAATGGACATACAGAGCTGCAGCTCGGCTCGGGTTCCCCCATAGCAAGCTGCTTGCTGTGGGGGCACTCAACAGGAGCGAGGGGCCAGGAGCTCCAGCCAGAGGCCCAAAAAGAGGAGGATCTGGGCTGCTGTGTGCAAAACCACTACACAGAGCAGGTAAGTATAACATGTTTGTTATTTTAATAGGAAAAAAACAAGACTTTACAGATCATTTTTAGCTAGAGATACTGTTAAATAGACATATGCCCATCGAATTCCTCCTATTAAATCTATTAATTTTCTAGAGTAACTAGAAAACCTGAATAATCTATCAGGTAATTGTCTCCAAATTTATTTGCAAGGGGAAATTTTCATTGACTTCATAAATGGTAATTGGATTTATTCCCTGGGACAAAACATTTCTTTATTTATGCTAGTAATATTAAATGTAAAACCACTAGTGACAAAAGAAATAGGATCTAAAAAGAATTGTTTTTGCTTGTTATTACATTCCCAGATATTGTTGTACTTATGTATTCTAATATTTTTGTTTTAAAGGGATCTAACATTCTCCTGGGGATCAAAACCTATTACATGTGAGTTCTTTAATGAATTACTTTTCTAGCACAGTCAAGATTTATGCCAAACCTATACACCTGCATGTAACCACTTACTGCCCGTAGGACGTCATATGACGTCCTGGACTTTGGAGAGATCTGAACGATGCCTGCTGCTACAGGCATCATCCAGATTTCTTTTTTTCAGCCAGTGATTCCCCATATTGTAAAAGCCATCTTAATGGCTGTTTAGCTGCTTAATTGCTTTTACAGGTGGTGGGAAGGGACATTTGATCGGGGAGGCGGAGGCGGAGAATGGATTCAGTGGCAGTGCCGATCTACCATAGAGCTGGATGCAGCAGCCATCTCTATGACCTTCGGAGGCCAGAAGCAACATTATGACATCACTTCCAGCTATGGCAGATGTAAACACTGTCATTTTCTTTTTTGCTGGAATGCCTGAGATCGATTTTTTTTATCTCAGGCTTTCCAACATAGAGGAGAGATGTGGGGACTTATAGACCCTAGATCTCTTCGTAACGAGGACCTGTCATGCCCTATTCCTATTACAAGGGGTGTTTACATTCCTTGTAATAAGAATAAAAGTGATCAAAAAATAAAAAAATTAAAAGGAAAGTGTAAAAGTAAAAAAATGAAATAAACATCCCGCGTGCTTGCACACAGAAACAGACACATAAGTAGGTTGCACCCGCATATGTAAACAATGTTCAAACTACACATGTGAGTTATTGCTGCGATCAATAGAGTAAGAGCAATATTTATAGCACTAGATCTCCTCTGTAACTCTAAACTGGTAACCTGTAAACATTTTCAAAATGTTGCCTATGGAGATTTTTAAGTACCGTAGTTTGGCGCCATTTCATGAGTCTGCGCAGTTTTAAATCATGACATGGTTGGTATCTATTTACTTGGCGTAACATCATCTTTTATACTTTACCATGCATTTTTTCATTTTGCATTTGAAAAATTGCTCTGCATATACCATTTGCAAAAAAATTATGATTTTTACATGTAGGAGAGAAATGCCAGAATTGGCATGGGCTGGAAGTGACCAAATACTGGAAAATGTAGCTTTATTTTTCCATTCTCAGATTTTTTAAATATATCTTAACAATTTTTATTGTCTTTTATTTGTACAGTAATAAAAGTATATATAATGTTTTATAAGCCCCCACAACTTTTTCTTATATCCTATTATATATAAATATTTAACTTACTTGTGGTATATGGCTGAGGTTTATATTGTTTGTATGCTGGTCTATATTTTTGGGCTGAAGAAACCAACCACAAATGTTCAGAAATACAACAAAATGCTTATGTTGCATATGGCAACCAATCAGATCCCAGCTGTTTTTTTCTAGGATAGTGCCAATATAATACATTTGATTGAGTAGATGTAATTGGATAATATTTGTAAATGGATTGGACAATATTTACCCATTCTTTCTCTTGGCAGATCTATGTAACTAGCTATGTTAGGGTGATTGTAAAATCTCTTTTTTTATGTATTTCTTTATATAACAAAACAGGTTTATACTTACCTGCTCTGTGCGAGTGAATTGCACAGAATGGCCCCCGAAACTCCTCTTTTCAGGTTCCCCGCCAGCGCTCCTGGCTCCCTCCGCTAAGTGCCCCCATTAGAAAGTCACTTTCTATAAAGGCACTCACTGTCTGCCTCTATTACCACAGACAGAGGGACTTGGCCCTGCCCCTGCTTCCTCGTCAATGGCTTTGCCTCAGCAAAGCCAGTGATACCAGGATGTGAGGGGAGAGAAGAGCTGCAAACGGACACAGCGCTGTATTGAATGAGGTCTCAGATAGGTAAAAGGGGAGGTGAGGGGGGGTACTGATGCCTAAACATTTTTTTTCCTTAATACAAGGAATGCATTAAGGAAAAACATGTTTAGGCTTTAAACCATTTTAAATATCTTGTTTTGTGTCTATATGTATTATCATTATTATGATCTTGCATTTTATTATTGTTGTTTTTATTAATTTGATTTTATTATTGGTTTAATGTTGCTTAATAAATCCACATATCTTCATACAGCTTTTGGGAGGCTGCTAGAGACTGACATGGCTGGAAAGCCTGAGCCTGGAAAGCCTGAGCTCAAGAGCTTTACTCCTCACTTGGAAAATGTTCCAGTTGCTCCTCAGGTAACATATTACTCTCTTCAGTAAACCAAATAAGTGGGAAAAAACAGAGAAGTACCATTTGATGTTAACTCATTCCAAAGAATCAATATGCCACATTGGTAATTTTTATTTTAAACACTTTAGCTCTTAAACCTTTGTACCACTTATGGACAATGTTTTGTTTTCATATGTTTACACTATATGCCCGGGTTTTCCACAATAACTTAACAAAGTAATACACATTTTGGGGGACAAACTAGGCTTTCCTTTGGCAATACTGTGTTGCAAAAATGATTTCATTTTATATGTAATCTATAGGCAAATATTAAAAATATAATATGCTCACGTGTTTCCCAGTCTGGACAGTTAAAACTATAGCAACCAAGCATTTAAGGACCTTCTTATTCATACATAACCCCTATAGAAATAATAATAAAAACTTAACTGGTATGGTTACTAAAGAGGATAAATCTAACAGTGAAACCAAAAACAAAACAAATGAAACTGAAAAAGTTTAAATATTAATTGTAAAAAATAGAATTAAAAAAATCAGGTTATCTAAATTTTTATAAGGGGTAAAATAGAAATACATTTTCAAAAAAAGATGTTACTTTGTTACTTAAAAAAATCTTGACTCGTATTGTTAGTAAATACGATAAATTTAACAGTGAAACTAAAACTCAAAAAAGTGCAAATATTATATGGTAAAAAAAAGAATTAAACAAAAAAAAAAACAGGAAATCTTAATAAGTGGTTAAACAGGAATATAGTTCTATTTTTAAAAAAATGTGGAAAGATTTATTTTTAACTGCCATATGCAGATCAAAGGTCACACATCTGATCTACACTTGAATCAAATAGTAAAAACAATTTTCCAATACACTGAATTATTACGCTTGCAGACTATTGTTGACACTTACAAACTATTTACAGATGTCATTTTAAATAAAAGCTGATGCATTTTGATGCATATTGCATTTTCTCATGCATAACAATTCTTGGCTGTCATTATGACAGCTGGTAATTGCCAATAATAGTGGTGGGGGAGCAGTGTCAGGGGGAGAAGAGCTGAACATTGGAGATATGCGCTAGAAATTTTGTTAAGGTCTTCAAATGGTTAAATTAAATGGGTCAGCTAGAAATAATCACGCAGGAGCAATATGAATGCTAAAGGAAATTTCTAGGTTAAAGGGCATTATCTTCTACACATAAAGTCTGTACTGTTCTCTCTTACAAGAGCCTTCCTCTTCCTTTCCAAGCTAAGGCGGATGGTGCTTGTATGCCCATATGTACAGTAACTGTGTCCACAATTTCTGTACCCTGAGTAAAATGATGTCTGGTTTCAGTAACCATGTGTGGTTATCAGTGGATTTGCTGTTGAAAATATATGAGAAACTGACATCAGGTCCAATTTAGCCACCCTTCCCGCCTCAGAAAAATTACTCCATCCTCTCTCCCCAGAGCATAAATTCCCTCTTTTCCACAAGCAAAGATCTCCCTCACCCAACAAAAATCTGCCCCAGTAAATTTCTCCCTCCCCACGAGCAAAGATTTCCCTCAAAACATTTGCCAGACCTCAGATGGAAATTAGCTCTAGTGAGGAGAAATCCTTCCAGGCCTTTATGCCATGTGAGGTTTGTTGAAACATGACATTGCTCTGGTTGTTCTTGCAAAGCCATTGGCAACATAACTCTTGGCTTTGCAGGGACTCATTGTTAGTGGTAGTGTACAGGGAGGTGCATCACTACAACACCTTACAGCTGGCTGCACACGGGACAGGCACTTACCAGATACACCACTGCTTCCAATTTAAGTAAATAAGGTTCTTTCTTTCAAGTTGCTGTTTCAATTTTCTATTCCTTCTAGATTAAAATCCAAAGGCCATCTCTTGAAAAACATCAGACAAGCACAGATCCTTGATGCAATAACTTTACGTTCTGTCTATAGAAGTCTACAATAAAGCACTCAGGGAATTTCTTGGCAAATCTAAATCAGAATGTTCATCTAGAGCAAGAGAAATGAGGACATGGATTGTACCGATCTTTGTGGTCTGGAAACTTCTGATCACTGTCATGTTGACAACCTGTGTTTTCTAAAAAAATATTATTTTCTCTTTGTGAAAATGTTTATTTTTATATGACTTATATTTTATGTATACATTGCTTGTAAATTTAAATGTAAGGTGGCATTCTTTAGGATTGTCAACTTTATTTTGCCATATAATGTTTACATTCATTTTTGCATGAAGTGATTGCTATTGTAATTTAATGGCATTCTGATGTGACCTTAACTTCTATGTCACATATTTGCACTTTATACTGTTAACATAGTGATTATTGACAAAGTCTTAATAAATATTATCATGAGTTATTATTTAATTGTTGTTGTCTACTTCAGATTTTCAAATAAATGTAATGAAACATAAAGACAAAGAAACAGAAGAGTGATGGCATTAAAAAGAACAAGTTTTTTTTAAATCATACATTTTTTTATATTTTTTTTCATTTATACATTTTTTTGTGTTTGTTTTTTTATATATAGTATACAGTAAATAAATATACACATGAATAAAAACAATCCTTAGACACGGTCTCTAGATATTTGTATTCAAAGCTGCGCTCATTCATAAAGCTCATAAAGTCCCATAGGAGAAATAGAGCGTGATGCTGGGTGATAGAATGGACAGTGTGCACCAAACACCAAAGTCCACACCCCGTGAGTCACTTTCCCCCTAAGGGTATACACTCACCGGACAGCTAAAATATAGAAGCCTTAAAAAAGCTCAAGGATATCCACCTATTCAGGATTCCATCTGTTCAATATATCACTCCATGGGTGGTTGATCACATGAGAAAGAGAAACACTTCACATAGTGTAATCTCGTTTCAACAAGTTTATTGTTATTGTTAGAACAACCACCCCCTTTATGATTACACTTACAAGATGCAAAATTTAAAACAGCAAATTAGTATGAATCAATCTGTCACTGTTCAGGAGGAGACACCGTTCTCTATCTACATCCACTGCTCGGACAAGTCTCAGGCTAATCCACTCGTGATATGCTATCTTTACTTCCAGATGCCGCTAGGTCTGTCTCTTATAC
>BLSH010278714.1:905681-918381 GCA_018402905.1 Glandirana rugosa
TGGTCATTGGTCTATTATTTGTATCAAATTAATTCATTGTAACGAGTTAGTGTTAAGGGTGGGTGGTTGAGTCATGGTATGAAGGGTTGGAAACTTGAAGACTTACTCCCTGTGAATTCCATTCCCTGCTGAACGGCACGTGGCCTGCTCGGAACCGTACCCATCTGATACAACATGGCACAGGCCAAGGGCAATGTTACTAACCTACCTGATACAATGTGGCATGGGCCAAGGCCTTCACTACTAACCCACCTACTGCAACACAACAATGGTCAAATTCATCCTCACTAACCCACCTAATACACCATGACAGAGGCCAAATCCATTCTCACTGACATTATTGATAAACACATTGGGCTTTGTTTAACCACTCCACGTAATCCCCTCCCACTGGTAAGAGTCTGGCCACACCCACATATTGCCAAGGCTCGTCCGGTGCACGGCAAGTCGTCCCTTACCTTAAGTGTCCCTCATTCAGAAGTTCAAAGGTTGGGAAGTATGGTACTGAGTTGGTGGGTGGGAATTGTGATTGAGCAATGTTACTTAATTAAACTATGTTTATTATCTGGTTACTGGTTTACCATCCTTAAAGTGGATGTAAATCTGATCTGGGCACATACATCTGTAGTGTTTTCTTATCTCTCTCCATACACTAAGTCTCGTGTCTTTCTGCTGCTCCATTGCTCTGTTATCAGCATGATAACCTCTGACAAGCTCTCAGACACAGGAGATAAAAGCAACTGGAAATTTGTGTTGGGGAGGTAACTTAGAGACAGATAAGCAGAGAGCTTGTCTATTCACAGCACAGCTCTGCATGTTTCTTTGTTCCTCTGCCTATGTGGACGGAAGGGGGGGGGATGTGTGCCTTTCCTCCAATAAGCTCACACACTGTATGCCCAAACTCTGAAACAGGAAGAAAAATTTCTAACACAATGTGCATGTTCTAAAGAGTCTAGAAATCTGAAGACTGCAGATATACATGTAAAATGTATGTAGGGAGATTTGTTTCACCTCTGTGTATCAACTGAGGCTGTTCACTTCACTGGGTATATGTGAGGGTTTACATCCACTTTAACACCATTAAACTTCATTTTCAATTTCATTAAACTTGGTGTGCTCTTGATGCTCTAAACCTAATAGGCCTAGGGCAACTGTCACGTACCTGGTGGTAGAGTCTGGCTTATGCGGGGGCAACCTCTCTTGCGGCCCTGGTTCGAGAACCCCTGATAGTGGGAACAGGGAGCTCAGGAGCACAGGGGGGCACGAGGGCTGGACAGTCCTTAGTTGGTAGGCGGAAGTCCACTGGAGCTCGAGCAAGCAGGAGACTAGTGGTTCAATCCGGGTCAGCAACTAGCGGGCGGTGCGGTACAGCGGGATCAGGCAAACGGATGGTCGGGTACAGGCAGGGTCGGCAACGTGCTAGCAGAAAAGGTACAAAGGGGTTAAACAAGCGGATGGTCATAGGCAAGCCGGGGTCAGATGCAGGCGGCAAGTAACAAGTCCAAAGGAATAGCCGGGGTCACAGGAACAGGAAGTCACTCTAGAATAGCTGCCGGAGGCACAGGTGCAGGAAACGCTGTAGAACAGACAGCACTGGGCACTAAGTCCTGCAGGTTTAAATAGGGGTAATTGGCGCCTGGCGCCTGTCTCTTCAGAGTTTGAAAAGCGCTCTGTGCTTCCGGAGTCCAGGTGAACCGGGTATTCTGTTTGGTTAGTTGAGTAATTGGTGAAATAACAGCAGAAAAACCCCGGATTAATTTTCTATAGAAGTTGGCGAAACCAACGAAGCGCTGTACCGCCTTTTTGTCCGCTGGTGGGGGCCAGTCCACAATAGCTAATACCTTCTGAGGGTCCATAGTCGTGTCTGTAGTGGAGATGTGGAACCCCAGGAAGGTGATCTCTGTGCACTCAAAATCACACTTCTCGGCTTTGGCGTACAAGCCATGCAGCCGTAAGCAGCTGAGTACGCTCCTGACATGCTTCCGATGTTCTTCCAGGGAGGGGGAGAAAATGAGAATATCGTCAAGATAAACTACCCCGAACTGGTCAAGAAAATCCCTGAAAATATCATTGACCAAGTGCTGGAACGTGGCCGGGGCGTTGCACAGTCCGAAGGGCATGACTAGATATTCAAAATGACCGAATCGGGTCTGGAACGCTGTTTTCCACTCATCACCCTCCCGTATACGAATCAAATTGTAAGCTCCCCGGAGATCCAACTTGGTGAAGATGGTTGCAGAGCCGAGGTGTTGGAACAATTCCGGGACTAGTGGCAAGGGATACCTGTTCTTGATTGTAATTTTGTTAAGGTCCCGGTAATTAATACACGGCCGGAGGGTATGATCCCGCTTCTCCACGAAGAAGATCCCGACCCCTGCCGGGGAAGTGGAAGGCCGAATGAAACCCTTTTGTAGGTTTTCCTCCAGATAGGCTTTGAGAGCCCCGAGCTCTACTTCAGAAAGGGGAAAGATCCTACCAAACGGGACCTTGGCCCCCGGTAGCAGGTCTATCGGACAATCATACGACCGATGTGGAGGTAGGGTATCTGCTCCTTTCTTGCTAAAGACATCTAGGAAGTCTTGGTACGCCTCTGGGACAACAAGGCGGCACTCCAAGTCCAGGTCAGGGTTAATGGACATCACCACTGGGGATGCTCTCTGGGATGGCTGAAAGCAGTTATTCAGGCAATATGGAGACTGGAACCGGACCTTTCCCTCATCCCACTCAATGTGTGGGCTGTGTGCTCGGAGCCATGGAAGACCAAGAATCACAGGGAATAGTGGGGAGGAGATGGCGTCCAAGACTAAAAACTCTGAGTGGCCTTCAGCCGTTCGGGCTGGCAGAGGAAAAGTCTCCTGTGTAACTGTGCCAGACTTGATGTCTGACCCATCGGCTAGGCGGATCGACATTGGGCGCTCCTTGGGTCTGAGAGGAACCTGATGTTGAGCAGCGAAAGATAAGTCGATGAAACAACTACATGCTCCTGAATCCAAAACGGCCGAGACTTGGATGCTCTTTCCTGGGAGCTGCAGGCAGAGGAGGAGAGTCAGATGAGGCTGCAAACTTGGCAGCGATAGCACCTCCCCTGGGACGGGCCTGGGGGTCTTGCTGATCTTGACCGGGCAACCCCTCACTCTGTGCCCAGAACCACCACAGTAGAGGCACAGGTTGTGGTCCATCCGCCACTGGCGTTCCTCAGAGGACAGGGGTAGATGGACAAACTCAGCCGGCATCGGCTTGGGACTAGGAGGTACAGACCCCTGAGATGACATCCAGGAAGGACGCAGAGATACTGTGGCCTTCTCTGCTCTGTGCTACCACAGGCGGCGGTCTATCCGGATGGCCTGGCTGATTAGTGCTTCAAGGGAAAGAGGGACCCCCACACGCTCCAATAAGCGGTGAGCCCAAGCCTGTGGGTCGTCCTGAAGACGTGAGATCACCAGGCCCACCTTGGTGGCTTCCAAAGAAAACGTGCGGGGCTGGAGAGCAAAGTATAACTTGCAGGAACTGCGGAAAGCCCTGAATTTCCTGCGGTCCCCTGCAAACCACTCAGGCATAGGCACCCTTGGATCCGTGGGCTGAGTTCCTGTTGTGTGGGTAGGCGTCTGACCTCCGCTCGGAAGGATAGGAGTGGCCAGGTCCTGTACTTGGTTTTCCAAGCGTACATATCCTTCCTGAAGGGTCTTTACTGCTTGGGTTAATCCAGCGAGATGTACACATACTTCCTCCATGGGAGAGGGCCCCGGCGCAGACTCTGACATGGCTGTCTGTTTCTGTCACATACCTAGTGGTAGAGTCTGGCTTATGCAGGGGCAACCTCTCTTGCGGCCCTGGTTCGAGAACCCCTGATAGTGGGAACAGGGAGCTCAGGAGCACAGGGGGGCATGAGGGCTGGACAGTCCTTAGTTGGTAGGCGGAAGTCCACTGGAGCTCGTGCAAGCAGGAGTAGTGGTTCAATCCGGGTCAGCAACTAGCGGGCGGTGCGGTACAGTGGGATCAGGCAAACGGATGGTCGGGTACAGGCTGGGTCAGCAACGTGCTAGCAGAAAAGGTACAAAGGGGTTAAACAAGCGGATGGTCATAGGCAAGCCGGGGTCAGATGCAAGCGGCAAGCAACAAGTCCAAAGGAATAGCCGGGGTCACAGGAACAGGAAGTCACTCTAGAATAGCTGCCAGGGGCACAGGTGCAGGAAACGCTGTAGAACAGACAGCACTGGGCACTAAGTCCTGCAGGTTTAAATAGGGGCAATTGGCGCCTGTTTCTGGCGCACAGGCGCGCGCACCACCGCGGAAACCACCGGAACTGATGTCCTTTCCTGACAGCAACTGCCCCATTTTTGGCTCTGGAACCAAGTAATTGTAGTAAGTCTACTGTGTGCAGACTCAGGTATTTACACTAATTGCGTGTAAAAAATCATTTAGGCTGGTTTCACATACACTATATTGTTAAAAGTATTAGGACGCCTGCCTTTACATGCACATGAACTTTAATGGCATCCCAGACTTAGTCCATAAGGTTCAATATTGAGTTGGCCCACCCTTTGCAGCTATAACAACTTCAACTCTTTTGGGAAGGCTGTTCACAAGGTTTAGGAGTGTGTCTACGGGAAAGTTTGACCATTCTTCCAGATGAGCATTTGTGAGGTCAGGCACTGATGTTGGATGAGAAGGCCTGGCTCGCAGTCTCCACTCTAATTCATCCCAATGGGATGAATTAGACCTTTTATCTGCTCCTTGTAAATGGGATAATGAAGGAATAACACACACCTGGCCATGGAACAGCTAAGCAGCCAATTGTCCCATTACTTTTGGTCCCTTAAAAAGTGGGAGGCACATATACAAACTGTTGTAATTCCTACATCGTTCACCTGATTTGGATGTAAATACCCTCAAATTAAAGCTGAAAGTCTGCAGTTAAAGCACATCTTGTTCGTTTCATTTCAAATCCATTGTGGTGGAGTATAGAGCCAAAAAGATTAGAATTGTGTCAATGTCCCAATATTTATGGACCTGACTGTATATTTTTTATAATTTTTTTCACACAAATAGAGCTTTCTTTTGGTAGTATTTAATCACTACTGGGTTTTTTATTTTTTGCTAAAGAATCAAAAAAGATAGAACATTTTGAAAAAAAAAACATTTTCTTTTTGTAGTTTGCTATAAAATTTTGCAAACAGGTAATTTTTCTCATTCACTGATGTGCGCTGATGAGGCTGCATTGATGGGCACTGATAGACACTGATAGGTGGCACTGATGAGCTCTGATTTAGTTGCACTGATGGTTACTGGTGAGGTGACACTGATGTACACTGAGACGGCACTGGTGGGCACTGATGAGGTGGCACTGGTGGCCACTGATAAGGAGGCACTGATGAGGCTGCACTAAGTGGCACTGATGGGCACAGATAGGTGGCACTGTTGGGCACTGAGAGGTGGCACTGATAAGCAGCACTGGTGGGCACTGATAGATGGCACTGATGGGCACTGATAGGTGGCACTGATGGGCACTGATATGCACTGCTAGGCTGCACTGATAGGCCGCACTGACGGACACTGATAGGTGGCAATGGAGGGCACTGATTTTTTGTAGTTTGTTATAAAATTTAGCAAACAGGTATTTTTTTTCCTTCACTGATGTGCTCTGATGAGGCTGCACTGATGGGCACTAATAGGCACTGATTGGTGGCACCAATGGGCACTGATGAAGCTGCACTGATGGGCACTGATGAGGCGGCACTGATGGACACTGAGGCAGCACTGGTGGGCACTTATAAGGAGGCACTGTTGAGGCTGCACTGACAGGTGGCACTGATGAGCACTGAGAGGCGGCACTGGTGGGCCCTGATAGGTGACATTGGTGGGCACTGATGGGTGACACTGGTGGGCATTGAGGCATAAACCAATGTCCTTGTAACAGGAGCCAGTTACCGGCTCTCTGCTTCTCTCCTCACGCAGATCGTGAGGAGAGAAAAAGCAGATAACCGGCTTGTTTACTTCCGTGATCAGCTGTCATTGGCTGACAGCTGATCACATGGTAAAGGGCCTCCTGTGGTTGGCCCTTTACCCTGCTCTGTGATCAGTCAAGTGGGAAGGACTCGGCAGTCACAGAGCGTGCTGTGCATGCGCCCCAAGGGGTGCACAAGCAGCACGATCACGGGAGGTTGTCTATTGACACCCTCCAGGCACTAGAAGCCGACGCTGTAGCCGTCATTCAGCTATAGCGCCCGCAGAAAGTGGTTAATATGACCTTTTGTACTTTTTTTAATGGGACCTTCTTTTTATGAATGTGATTAAGATCATAGGAACCAAGGTTTCCTGTCCTTTTGAGCAAAGTTACCCTGCGCTGTTTGACCATTTTGTAACATGTGGTCAATCAAATCTGATAAGTGAGTTATACCATTGCATAGTTGTCTAAATGTTAAAGGGACACATATTTTTACACACATATTTTTACTGTGAATCTAGCATCTAGCCATTGTAGGTGGAGAATGTAATTTAATTAGGGGTGGGGCATTCATTTAAAATGGTCATGGTTTTACAAAAGGCATATCATTAGCCTAATGCCATACTTTAATTAACCACTTGCCGACCGCCGATCGGCGATTGACGGCGACAAAGTGGCACGTTCCCGCAAATCGCCGTCATACGACGGCGGCTGTGGGAACGTGTATAGTGAGCGCGCGCGCGCCGCCGGAGGCGCGCCCGCGCGCTCACTATGTCCAGGGGGGGCCAGGGAGCGGGTGCGGCGGCTTCGATTGCCGCCGGCCACCCGCGATGCCCCCCCCCGGAGCGAATGAGCGGAGGTCCGTGTATGTAAACACGGACCTCCGCTCTGTGTGAGGGGGAAGGGCTGTGATCACAGCCTTCCTTTACGTGAAGGCTGTGATAACTTCCCTTCCCCTGTTAGGGCATCCCCCATACAGTTAGAACACGCCCAGGGAACATAGTTAACCCTTAGCGCGCCCCCTGCAGGTTAACCCCTTCACTGCCAATGGCATTTACACAGTAATCAGTGCATTTTTATAGCACTGATCGCTGTATAAATGCCAATGGTCCCAAAAAAGTGTCAAAATGTTCCGCCATGTCCGCTGAAATATCGCAGTACCGCAAAAAATCGCAGATCGCCGCCATTTTTAGTAAAAAATAAAAAAAAATTAAAAACCCCAAAAATGAATTCTCATCATCCGTAAACGCGACCACTTTTGCGCAAACCAATCAATAAACGCCGATTGCGATTTTTTTTATCGCAAATATGAGGAAGAATATAAATCGGCCAAAAACGGTGAAAAAAAATGTTTTTTTATATTTTTTTTTTGGATTTGTATTTTAGGAAAAAGTAAGAAATTTGGGTTTTTTTGCAAAATTGTCGCTCTTCTTTTGTTTATATCGGCGATTAGAAATGACGCAGTGGTGATCAAATACCACCAAAAGAAAGCTCTGTTTGTGGGGAAAAAAGGACGCAAATTTCGTTTGGGTACAACGTCGCACGACCGCGCAATTGTCAGTTAAAGCGACGCAGCGCCGAATCGCAAAAAGGGATCCGGTCCTAAAGCTGGAAATCCTTCCGGGGCTGAAGTGGTTAAGAGAGAAGTATAGCCAAAGCGTTTTGCCATACATCTCTTGTGGGTTACAGAAGTGCACTTACTTTTGCTCTTCTGTGACCCAGAGTCTAATGTAGCAGAACCGCTCCAAGCTTTGGAAGGATCCAAACAATATTGTGTGTCTAAATGTTAGACCCAGCTGTGCCCACCCTTTCCCCTGCCTGGTTCTCTAAAGAGCACTGGAGGAGCAGAAAGGACAGTCACTGCTCTCTGTGCAGACTGAGAACTGAGCGAATAGTGGCCATGTGATCACTCCGGTTTAGAGCCAATGTGGGACAGCTGCAGGATCACACATATGCTGCAGCATAGAGGTGATGTATATATATATTTTTTTTACAAACCACATACTTATCCTTTAAGTATATATAAGAGTAGTTAGGAATAGTCATGGGGCTAAATAAATACAAAGGTAAGCAAAAAAAGTATGCAAAGATCTATGGAGTGTATGGTATTTAGTATCCTGGTAGTCAGTGAGGAGTATATAGTGGCAGGGCAGTCAGTTAGTAGTGTGTAGTGGCAGGCTAGGACAGTGTGTAGCGGCAGGGCAGTAAGTCAGTACTATGTGGTCTCAGGCTGAGGCATTATGTAGTCGCAGGATGGTCAGTGAGCAGTATGTAGTGACAGGGTGGTCAGTGATCAGTAGAGTTGGGCTGAACACCCTCTGATTTGGTTCACACCAGAAATCTCGAACATCGCAAAAGTTCGGACCCAAACCGCGAACCCTATTAAAGTCTATGGGACCTGAACTTGAAAAATCAAAAGCGCACATTTTGAAACTTATATGCAAGTTATTGGCCATAAAAAGGGTATGGAGCCCGGGTATTTTTTTTAAAAAAAGATTGTTTTTACAAGAGCAGTGATTTTAATGATGCTTAAAGTGAAACAATAGAAAAGAAAAATTCCTTTAAATATAGTGCCAAGGGGGTGTCATGGATCTGCAGTAATGTTCATGTCTCTCTGTCTGCTTACCTCTCTGTTGTGTTCAGCTGTGTGCTTGAGTAATCTTCCCTCAAGCATGGTCCACTCCAGCCTCTAACAGGAAATACTATTCAACCATGTGCACTGCAAGCCAAGCATTGCCGTGCAACAGTTGTGTTAGGGGTTCCTGTGTCATTCCTGCCATGTGCTCTTTGTCAGTTTCATGTACCAACTTGGCTTTCTCCTGACCATCCCTGCCTGCCTGTTGTCCCGACCTTCAGCTAGTCTTGACCATCCCTGCCTGCTTGTCTCCCCTAACCTTGGCCTGCCTTCTGACCATTCCTTGTTGTCCTGTGCTGCTGCTTCCACTCCATCCTCCAGAGCCAGCCATGAGTGTGAGCTGGGAGATGCTAGGGGCCGTTACCTGGAGTCAGCTGCAGCATAGTCCATCCTCACCATCAGAGGCTCTGTAGAAAACCTGTTGGCTCTTAGATTCCGCACCCTGGGGAATCTTACGCTCTAACTCCCTGTCCAGGACCGTGTTGCAACCCTGTGTGGCTGTGTCCCAGAACCCTCTACCTGTAAAGCGGTGCATCTGTACCATGTATAGAACCTGCTGCAGGAAAATTGACATTTATAAATAAAAAAGAGGACATTTAAATTGCTGACAATACAACACCATTGCCGGCAATACAAAAATGTTTAAAAAACCGGCACAGGGGTCCCCTTTCGTTCCATACCAGGCCCCTTGGGTCTGGAATGGACTTTAACCACTTTGTTAGAAGACTGCGCCGAGGGTTAATAGCACTTGGTTTTTATCTCCTGTAGCAAGTGCTGTTCGTTCTATAGCGTGTACCCGCCCTTCCTGAGCAACTTGTGCCTGTTATCCATTTCTGTCTCCTGTTCCTGTGACCCGGCTTGCCCGACCTTGTCTGAACTCCGCCTGAACCGACCCTTGGCTTGCCTACGACCGACCGGTTCTTCCAGGCAATGGCCCAGCAGTATGAAGATCCCCATCTGATTTCCACAGCGGAGACAGCCCTCCATGCCCTGCAGCAGGGCCAACGCCCTGCGGAGGAATATGTATCTGAGTTCCGGCGGTGGAGTGCGGACACTGCCTGGAACGATGCGGCCCTCTGTTATCAATTCCGGCTGGGTCTCTCGGAGTCGCTCAAGGATGAGCTGGCTCGCATCGGGGTCCCGCACACCCTCGATGCCCTGGTCAATCTGGCTATTCAGATTGATCGCCGTTTGCGGGAACGCGCGGCCGAGAGATCCGCCGGACCGGGCTGCCCGACCAGGACATCATCCGGACTCTCCGTCCACCCGGCCCTAAGCCCAGCTGCCTGCTCACCTGAACCCATGCAAACCGGGCTTCCATACCCGCCTCGTACTCCTGACGATCGCGGGAGATGCATAGCCCTGAATCTGTGCTTCTACTGTGGGGGCTCCGGGCATCTGTTAAGGAATTGCCCCATCAAGGCCGATGAAGGCACCATCTACCACGCAGAGAGTCTAATGAACCTGCCCAGTGACAAGGCCCACCTGGTGCTTCCAGTCTCCTTCCAGCTCCCCGGAGGGACCCTCTCAGTGCAGGCTATCCTGGACTCGGGTGCAAGTAGCTGCTTTGTGGATCTGGCCTTTGCAGCGCATCACCAGATCCCACTCCGACCTAAGAAACACCCCATGGTCGTCCGACTAGCCGATGGGTCAAACATTAAGTCAGGCACGGTCACCCAGGAGACCATCCCAGTATACACCACTACCGGTGGGGGACATGCTGAGTTTCTGTTACTGGATGTCTTTGCCTCTCCACTGTACCCGATTATTCTGGGTCTCCCCTGGCTTCGGGCTCACAACCCCCAGATTGACTGGACAACAGGCAAAGTGGCATTCTCCTCCTCCTATTGCTCCCAGCACTGCCTGTCTCAGCAGCCGGAGGACCCCTCAGCCTTGCTCAGCCTGGATCTAGATGTCGATCCCGAATCCCGTGCGGTAGTCCCTGCACCCTACCATGAGTACCTAGATGTCTTCGGTAAGAAGGGGGCTGATGTCCTCCCACCACATCGGTCCTATGATTGCCCGATCGACCTCCTACCGGGAGCGGAGGTTCCGTTCGGTCGAATCTTTCCCTTGTCCGAAGTGGAATTAGCCACCCTAAAGACCTATCTGGACGAAAATTTGAAGAAGGGCTTCATTCGGCCATCTACGTCACCAGCCGGAGCCGGAATCTTCTTCATAGAGAAGAAGGACCATTCCCTCTGGCCCTGTATTGACTATCATGAGCTCAACCGGGTCACTATCAAAAACCGGTATCCGTTAACCCTGGTTCCAGAGCTGTTCCAGAGGTTAGGTACTGCAACTGTCTTCACCAAGCTGGATTTACGCGGGGCTTACAATCTCATCCGCATCCGCGAAGGGGACGAGTGGAAGACCGCCTTCCGGACGCGGTTCGGACATTATGAATACCTGGTCATGCCCTTCGGGTTGTGCAACGCCCCAGCGACCTTCCAGCACCTGGTGAACGACATCTTCCGGGACTTCCTGGACCAGTTCCTAGTCGTTTACCTGGATGACATCCTAATTTTCTCGCCCTCTCTGGAAGAACATCGTAGGCATGTGAAGAGTGTGCTTGCCCGTCTCCGGCTACATGGCCTTTATGCCAAGGCAGAAAAATGTGCCTTCGAATGTGCCAGTCTCTCATTCCTGGGGTTCCATCTTTCTACGGCAGGAATTACCATGGACCCCCAGAAGGTCTCGGCCATCCTGGAGTGGCCCATCCCAGTTGATAGGAAGGGAGTCCAGCAATTTGTGGGGTTCGCAAATTTCTATCGGAAATTCATCAAGGGGTTTTCTGCAGTCATCGCCCCAATAACCCAACTCACGAAGAATGACTCACGGTTCCGCTGGACTCCTGAGGCCCAAGATGCCTTCTCCCAGCTCAAGAAGCTGTTTACATCCGCTCCTATCCTCAAACACCCCAATCCTGCTTTACCATATATCCTGGAGGTAGACGCCTCTGAAACCGCAGTGGGAGCCGTTCTCTCACAGAGATTGGGCCCCAAGGCCTTACTTCACCCCACTGCCTTCTTTTCCAGAAAGTTATCTCCGCCGGAAAGGAACTATGATGTCGGTGATAGGGAATTGCTGGCCATCAAGTCGGCCTTGGAGGAATGGCGGTACCTCCTGAAAGGAGCAGCTCACCCGGTATTGGTTTTTACCGACCATAAAAACCTTGAATATCTGCGGACAGCTAAGAGGTTGAAACCTCGACAGGCAAGGTGGGCACTGTTCTTTAGTCGGTTTCAGCTTCACATTACATACAGGCCCGGGGCAAAGAACGTCAAGCCGGATGCTCTGTCAAGGATGTTCCATGTCCCAGAGGACTTTTCTCCACCAGATACCATCCTTCCTGCCCATAGTTTTCTGTTCACCCAGGAGGGCCTTTTGACCCGAATCCGGAAATCCTGCTCTGACCTTAGTGAACCACCGGACCCTCGATGCACTTTAAGAGAGGGATTGTGGTGGTGGAAAAACAGGCTGTACGTGCCCCAGGAACTCCGGCCGGCAGCCCTCGGACTCTGCCATGACACCAAGATGGCCGGGCACTTCGGTGGTCATAAGACATCTGAGTTACTCTCCCGGTCATTCTGGTGGCCTCGCTTGAGAGAGGATTGCCTGAGTTACGTGGCTGCCCGTCCGGTTTGCAACAGGAACAAGACAGAGAAATCCAAGGCCTGGGGACTACTTAACCCGCTACCTATCCCGGAACGACCATGGTCTCAGATTGCTATGGACTTCATAGTGGAACTGCCCCTATCGTCAGGATGCAATGCAATTATGGTGGTTGTGGACCGGCTCACAAAAATGGCCCATTTTGTCCCAATGAAGGGCACCCCTTCAGCCTCAGAAACCGCAGAAGCGTTCATTAAGGAGGTGGTTCGCTTACATGGAATCCCGACCAACATTGTGTCGGACCGGGGAGTACAGTTCACCTCCCACTTCTGGAGGTCCTTGTGCGCTACCTTGGGTATTGAGTTGGCCTTCTCCTCGGCCTACCACCCCCAGTCCAACGGGCAGACGGAGAGGACCAACCAGACCCTGGAACAATACCTGCGGTGCTTCTCCTCCTATGCTCAGGATGACTGGGTCTCCCTCCTGCCTGTAGCCGAGTTTGCCTT
>BLSH010278714.1:955295-972401 GCA_018402905.1 Glandirana rugosa
GTGTCGTGCCAAATGTATATACCGTTTATAATGTCATTAACTTAAGAATTTGCTGTTGAACCACTATTTAACAAATACTTTTTTTAAACAAAAAGTATTTTTCCAGACATGACTCAAATTACTCCATATACTTACATCTGGCCCTGGTTAACAGCACATACCAATCTACACTTTTTTTTTAGTTGGCTACAACAAGCCTAGCAGTTATAAAAATGTATCATTTTAGCAAAGTAAATGATATAGTAAGGATTTAGTAAACAGTAAAGGATGGTAAACACTTACACATGTCACCACTTGTGGCACTAGATATTGTAAGCGCTGCTGAACGTGTACTTCTTTGTTTTTTGGTATTAATATAATTCACCAAGTTGTCGTTTAAGAATTCAATTACTGTAATATTTGCCATATATGTAAACCGTGCTGTGAAATTTGCAGTCCAAATATTACTATTATTCCTGAAAAGATCAGAAAAATACAAAAATAATCAAACCATAAGAATATAACCATAATTACTAAAAATGAAATTCTAGCATTCACATCTAAATTTATTTTGACATAATCCTGCATCTGCCCTCGTTAGCGTTAGACTGTTGGAGCATAAGTGAGTATATGTGCCTTAAGGCTAGGCTCACACTATCCGACACAAAACCAGTCAGACTTTTGATCCTACTTTGCTCTGCTACAAACGGTCCTACATTGTACCTACTTTGCTCCAACTTGAATGTGTGAATGGGATCAAGCTTTGATCCCGACAATACCAGGCACCTTGTGCTCTGGGGATCTTGAAGGGGAACCCCCACCAAATTAAAAAAACAGCATGGGGTCTCCCTCCTTCGGTCTGGTATGGAATTTAAGGGGAACCCCCACACCAAAAAAATGGCATAGGGTCTCCCCCAAAATCCATACCAGACCCTTATACAAGCACGCAGCCTGGCAGGCCAGGAAAGGGGTCGGGGACGAGCAAGCGCCACCCCCTCCTGGCCCATACCAGGCCGCATGCCCTCAACAGTGCGGGGAGTATGGGTGCACCCCCCACCCCAAAGCACCTTGTTCCTATGTTGATGAGGACAAGGGCCTCTTCCCGACAACCCTTGCCATTGGCTGTCGGGGTCTGCGGGCAGGGGGCTTATCGGAATCTGGAAACCTCCTTTAACAAGGGGGCCCCCAGATTCCAGCCCCACTCTATGTGAATGAGTTTGGGGTACATTGTGCCCCTACCCATTCACCTTAAAAAAAAGTGTAAAAAAAACACACTACACAGGTTTTTAACCACTTGCTTACTGGGCACTTAAACCCCCCTCCTGCCCAGACCAATTTTCAGCTTTCAGCGCTGTCGCATATTTAATGACAATTGCGCCGTCATTACGTTGTACCCAAACAAAATTTGCGTCCTTTTTTTCCCATAAATAGAGCTTTCTTTTGGTGGTATTTGATCGCCTCTGCGTCATTTCTGATCACCGCTATAAATAAACAAAGAGCAATGATTTTGAAAAAAAGAACAATATTTTTTACTTTTTGCTATAATAAATATCCAAAAAAAATAAATAAAAAAAAAACTATTCAACAGGTTTGGCCGATATATATTCTTCTACATATTTTTGGTAAAAAAAATTGCAATCGGCGTATATTGATTGGTTTGCGCAAAAGTTATCGCGTCTACAAACTATGGGAATTAATTTATGGCATTTTTATTATTATTTTTTTTGCTAGTAATGGCGGCGATCTGCGATTTTTATCGGGACTGCGATATTGCAGCAGACATGTCGGACATTTTTGACACTTTTTGGGACCAATGACATTTATACAGCGATCAGAAATTTAAATGTCCACTGATTACTGTATAAATGTCATTGGCAGTGAAGGTGTTAACCTGCAGGGGCAGTGAAGGGGTTAACTGTGTTCCCTGGGTGTGTTCTAACTGTATGGGGGCTGGGCTGGCTGGGACATAACAGATCTAACTGATCCCAGTAACAGGGATCAGTAGATCTGTTATGTCCCCTGTCACAGAATGGAGAACCACCGTGTTTACATCAGCGGTTCCCCGTTCTGCCGCTGTGACAGGAGATCGCGGGTCATCGTGGGTCATGAGCGGACAGTGAGTCCACCTGACCCATGGGCCCGTCCCCCCAGCATGTGGCGGCCCGAGTACGCACCGCCGCCGAGTGCCAGTGCACCAGGGGAGAGTGCAAAGAGGAGGATGTCTATAGACATCCTCCCAGCAAATGGGATCCGCGCTGTAAGCTGTCTTTCGGCTATGGTGCGGATCTGAAGAGGTTAAAGTATTTTATTCAATCAGCTCCAGCGTCTTCTCCCTCCGATTTCTTCTCCCCTCTGAGGAGTCTTCTTCCTTCTGCTCTTTTGCAGGGCCTTCTTTCTTCTGAGGAGCCTTCTTTCTTCTGCCGGTTCTTCTCCCTCGGTGTCTTCTGCGGCATCTTCTGCTCTTTTGCCGGGTCTTCTCCGCTGTCTTCATTCTCTGTTCTTCCTCTGTTCTTCTTTCCATGTTGACTCAACGTGATCTTATATTGACATGTGGCGGGGTCACCCACTGACGTCATCTGGAAGCCCTGCCCCTAATGACGTCACTACCCGGGGCATGATGGGCGGTGATGTCATAAGGGATGGGGCCTCTGGACGACATCAGTGGGTGGCCCCGCCCCATGTCAGTATAAGTCAATGCACAGAGTGGAGACACCATTCGTGCTGGAAATCATGTCGAGTCAACACGGGAAGAAGAACAGAGGGTGAAGACAGCAGAGAGGACCAAGCAAAACAGCAGAAGACACCGCAGAGAGGGAGAAGAACCGGCAGAAGAAAGAAGACCCCTCAGAAGAAAGAAGACCCCAAAAAATATCAGAAGAAAGAAGACACCAGAGAGGGGAGAAGAAATCGGAGAGAGAAGACGCCTAAGCTGATTGCATAAATTACTTTAAAAACCTGTGTAGTGTGTTTTTTTTTACACTTTTTTTAGGTGAATGTGTAGGGGTACCCCATACTCATTCACATAGGGTGGGGGGCTGGAATCTGGGGGCCCCCTTGTTAAAGGGGGCTTCCAGATTCCGATAAGCCCCCTGCCCACAGACCCCGACAACCCTTGCCGGTGGCCCTTGCCCTCATCAACATGGGCACAAGGTGCTTTGAGGTGGGGGGCGCAGAGCCTCCTGCCCCAAAGCACCCATACTCCCCATATTGAGGGCATGCAGCCTGGTATGGGCCAGGGGGGGCGCTCCCCCCCCCTTTCCTGGCCTGCCAGGCTGCGTGCTTTGATAAGGGTTTAGTATGGATTTTGGGGGGGATGCTACGCAGTTTTTGCGGCATGGGGGTTCCCCTTAAAACCCATACCAGACCGCAGGGGAACCCTACGCCGTTTTTTCGGCATGGGGGGTCCCCTTAAAATCCATACCAGACCAAAGGGCCTGGTATGTTCTTGGAGTGGGACCCCATGCCATTTTGGGGGGAGTTCCCCTTCAAGATCCTCAGAGCACAAGTCGCATGCCAAAGTCGGATCAGTTAAGACAATGATCCAACTTTGATCCGACTTCAATGTTTTTCAATGGGCTGAAGTAGGATCAAATTCAGACAAAAGTAGCACAGGAACCTTTTTCAAAGTCGGTCCGACTTGTGTCGGACCAGTTAAGACGGCTCTCATAGGGAAACATTGATTTTGCAGTGTAATGTGACTTGTGCTCCTAATGTCGGTCCGATTCTTGGACTAGTGTGAACCCAGCCTTAGTTCTACTTTAAGGTGAAGTGAACTGTATTTTAATTATATAGAGTGGACAGTCTCTACTCCTTTAGCAATTCAACTACACAGAACTGAATGACAGTGGAAACTTTCTGTATATAAAAATACTACTATTGGTAAAAGTGACCTCTGACTTGTTGAAAAATCGTTTTCTGGGGATCTTTAGTGTTACTTTCTGAGAAATGCGACCTCTGCAAATAATCATGCAGAGTATAGAGTAGTTACAGTCTACAAGATCTATGCTGCTGTTTAAAACACAAAGAAAAAGACATCACAATTGTGCTAGTACCACAAATATCTAATCTATTCATTTAGACTTTAATTGATTTAATTTGAAGATTTAGAAAAATTAGCCTGTTAATGGTCAGACTTAGCAACAAACCCATTTTGTAAAAGCCCCACATTCCACGTCTGTATATGGGGAGAGTACATACGACCGATTTCATGTTAACAGCATTCTAAGTGTATTGTAGCATCACTCTCACAACATATTTTTGCATGAATTAATAATACAACAGACCAGTGAATACAGAGACCAGTGGTATGTAGCAAATATACACATGTATAATATAAATGTGCTGCAAGAGGGATTTGTACAATACACTTGGGAGGCATTTGAAGGTGTATTGTGAGAATTTTGCTAATCCAATTCATAACTCATTCATTAAAATCGAGTAATTTATCTCTTACTAGTATAATGCTTAGATAGAGTTTTATTATTACTTTTTCTTAATATCTAAACTCGTTGAATCGCTGATTGATTTAACGTTAATGGTCCTAGCAACAGGACTCAACAGCACATGCGTTGTTATAATTTGAAGAATGCCACATTGAAAAAGACCTGGATACATTTATTATATGTTGCATTTTTATTAAAACCGGTGCTTATTTTTTGTTACATTTTTAGTGATGAGTAGAGTTGAGCGAACCCGTGGATGTTCGGGTTCGATGGGTTCTGCCGAACTTCGGAAAAAAGTCCGGGTTCAGTACCGAACTTGACCCGAACTTTACCCCAAACCCCGAACCCCATTGAATTCAATGGGGACCCGAACTTTTCGGCACAAAAATGACTGTAAAAGAGTCCTGGAAAGTGCTAGAGGGCTGCAAAATGATTTTACAACAATAATCTGTCCCTTACAGCAACAGCAGGAACCTCTCCCTATAGGAGTAGGCAATGATTTTAGAACAATAATCTGTCCCTTACAGCAACAGCAGGAACCTGACCCTATAGAACTAGGAGATGATTTAGAACAATAATCTGTCCCTCTAAGCAGTAGACTCTACCTAGTCCAGTCAGATCTTTCTGTAATGCAGGAAGAGATTTTATTAGATCTGCAATCTGTCCCTAAAAGCAGTAGTAGTAGTAATCTCTACCTATCTATCTATCTGCAATCTGTCCCTCACAGCACCAGCAGCATCCTCTCCCTACACTACCCAGAGAGCATGTGACATGCAGCACTAAGTGACTCCAGCTTATAAAGAGGCTGGGTCACATGATGCACTGGCTAATCACAGCCATGCCATTAGTAGGCATGGCTGTGATGGCTTCTAAGGGCAAACCAGTGAAACGCTTGTTGATTGGCTGCCCTGCAGCTATTCAACATGCGTGATCAAATACCCGAACCCAGAACTCAAACCCAAACTTTTTTTCAAATGTCCGGGTTCAGGTCCGGGTCACGGACACTCCAAAGTTTGGTACAAAACCCAACTTTACAGTTCGGGTTCGCTCAACTCTAGTGATGAGTTTTCCCAATATTGATCTAGTATTTCTCATCATTAGTAAACATTTAATATAGGTTTTCTCCATGGCATTGGGGTGGATTTACTAATGGCAAATGGGCTGTGCACTTTGCAAGTGCAGTTGCACTTATTTTCTCCAGAGCTTAGTGAATGCGGTAAAGCTTCACTTTGTAAAGACCCAATCAGGTGCAAGGAAAATAAAAAAACAGCATTTTTACACATGATTGGATCATGAAAAGCAGCAGAACTTTGCCACAGTCATTGAGCTCTGGAGAAAATGAGTGCAACTACACCTGCAAAGTGCACAGTCTATTTGCCCCTTTGTGTTTACAGCGAATTTGGGGATTTCTTAATAAATTAAAAGATAAATTAGATGGATAGATGAATTAAATGTAGCTGTTCACTGCTAGGCTTTCTTTCTCTCACCGAGGCACTCCTCTGCAGTTTTCATTTGTGTTCTGAATTGAACATGGGATCAAATTCTACTTTTTTACAGCATAGAAGTAAAGGACTGCATAAAACTTCTCACCGTATTGGCTCAATGGGGTTGACTTACCAAAGGCAAATAGACTGTGCACTCTGCAAGTGTAGTTGCCCTGCCCTGGAGTTTAGTGAATGAGGTGAAGCTTTGCTGATTTCCATCATCCAATCATGTGCAAGCAAAAATGTTGTTTTTACATTTATCTTGCACCTGATTGGATATTCTTTACAAAGTGAAGCTTCACCTTTACCTTTACCAAGGAGAGTGAGTGCAACCCCACTTGTAAAGTGCACAGTCTGCTTGCCTTTAGTAAATCAACCTCAATGTAGTACATGTAAACTATTCAAGTGCAATACTCTATATTAACCTGAAGAAAGGAAAGGAAACTTTTTAAAAAAATGCAATTTTGTGTGTATTCTATAAAAATTATAATGTTTAGACCTAAACATAATAATGACATAAAATTACTCGAAGAGTATATGCACAAAAACCTTACACATTCCCTTAAAGCAGTATTAAAACCAAAAATGTAATATATTGCAGCTTTCTGATCAATAGACATGGTGCATGCATTCGTTTTCTTTTTTGGGCTCTTTTCTCCTCTGTTTTCACCTGGTGATCTGACCAGTAACACACCTCCTATATTAGAGTGCCCCCACTCTGGATGAATGAGAAAAGGGGTTGTCATTGGATAGTAGTCGGGGGCGATGGGAGTGTTAGATTAACTAACAGATTTAGATACACTAACACATTGAAGCTGAACTCCAGCTAACACTTTCTAAGCAGTTACAGCAACAGTTTTTTTTCTTTTGGGATACAGTTTTCACATTGATAAATAAATGCTGATAATTGTAAGCACCCCCGTCAGTGGTAAATGATTTGTCTCTTCCCTCTGACTGCTACATTTGCAAGAGAGCTTGTTAAAACAACAAACTTACTGACAGGATCACCAGGTGAAAAAAAAAAGAAAACCTAAAAAAACAAAACGAATGCAGCCATAACATCTAAGGATTGGTAAGCTACAATATAATAAATGTTTGCTTTTGGGTTTAATACTGTAACGTAATATAACATTTGTATGGCTACTATGCTTAACTGACTTGCTATCTCCAAAACAGCAATAAGAGCCTGAGAAAGCATACAAGTATGAAAAAGTCCCTTTAATTGCAATTGTCATATGTGTGTTTAAAGTGGTGAGAGCACCTACAGATAGGTAGGTGTCCTTTTATTGCCTGGAACATTGATTTGTAAGCTATAAAACATTGGGGAATACAGTGCCATTAATAATCTGTTGCTATGTAATGAAATATATTAGACCACTTAAAAATGCTATTCTAATATACACAAAGTTGTTATGTAGCTGTGATCTGCAATTAAAACTTAAAACAAGGGGAACAAAAACAGAAAAATACTTAAAACAGAATAAAACAAGAAAGATAAGAGTTTGCACTTACGTGGGGCTCGTCATGGTATTGCTTTTGTTATCAAACACAGAATTTATATCAATTGGAGCATTTGTAAGAACTGTAATAATCTGCATGGGAACATGAAGAAGTGGTATTAGATGTTTTTGTTTGATATTTTCTGAAAAATA
Source organism: Glandirana rugosa (assembly GCA_018402905.1). Taxonomy (NCBI): domain Eukaryota; kingdom Metazoa; phylum Chordata; class Amphibia; order Anura; family Ranidae; genus Glandirana; species Glandirana rugosa. The sequence goes on from BLSH010278714.1 coordinate 962,853, forward strand.
ATTATTAATCAGAAAGTGATAGAAACACTTGATTAAATCAAGTAGAAACTAAAGAGACATACCATTAATATGTGGAAGATATCTCCTGATATTCTAGCACCATAAACTTTTAAAAGATCTTCTGTGTGAAAAAGCTTACAGCAGTAAGAACATGTTTATACATCCAACCTCCATGTTATGTCTTTAGATAGCAACCCTGCTGCCAAGCTATGGACATTCACATGGATATACTGTACATTCTTAGCAAGCAGAAATGTGAGCTTTAAAGTGCAGCACATACTAGCTCATTATGAAATACTTACCTTGGAATGAAGCTGATGCAGTCTCGGCACAGCGCTGTAACCAGCGACATGCTTCTTTCTTCCAGGTCTGCGGCTCTGTCCAATCACAGAGCAGGCTCCAGAGCTGTGATTGGCGGAGCCCCGCTGACGTCACTCCCACGCATGCGCGCGAGAGCCATCATTTACAGCATGTCAACAGAAGAAGCGGCACCCTGGGCTACCCCAGGTGCCGATTCTTCACTGCGCATGTGGCAATGATGTTGGCACATGCAGATACAGGGAATATCTCCTAAGCGGTGCAAGTTTAGGAGATATTCCTGGGATCTACAGGTAAGCCTACAATAAGGTAGTTTAAAGTGGTTGTCATGAGTTGACTACCACTTTAAAACAAGCCCTGACCTTTGTACTGGAAAAAAAAACTGTGTAGTTTACTAAAACTGGAGATGGCAAAATGTGGTGCAGCTCTGCTTAGTATTCAATCAGCTTCCTGGTTTTTATGTCAAAGCTTAATTGAAGAAGCTGAAATTAGAAGCTGACTGGCTACCATGCACTGCTGCATCAGATTTTGCACTCTCCAGTATTAGTAAATCTCCCCCGTGAAACAATTCCTACTCAAAGTTCACAGTGGAAGTAATTAGGTCACTCTTCGCTCACCCTGCTCAGGATAAACTGATCAGCGGAGAGAACAATTTGGAATTACCTTATTGTTTCTGCTGTGAAATTTGATGATGAATAGCTCTGCTGCTACAGAAATCAATGAGGGCTTATTTTAAAGCACATTGAATGTTTTTTTAAGAAATGCCATGTAAATAGCCTGTCCACAGATTACTCTTAAAGCACAAGTTTAGCAAAAAATAAAAACATAAAAATTAGCACAGAGTATATAATATACAGTTAGTATGATGTATCCCTTGTGTTAATTTTTCTCCTGTCAGTAGAGATGATCCTCTGTCCTAACCCACTATACCCGGCCACCCCTTCCTCTGTTACCATAACCGCTGCCATAATCTTCTGGTGTAGCGAACATAAATACAGTAAAGGTACAAACAAATGGCCACTGCCCTCACCTATATCTGGCTTTTGCAGCAAGGAGCAAATAGAATGGTGAAGCATGTCAAACAAAACCAAAGCCTCCATAGTAGAAGCACAATCATTATAATGGATAGGCAGAGGGCAGGTGAGCCTGGAGGGAGCCCACCCCTTCTTAAAGGTGCAGGGGCACACTGGACACCCAGCATATAGCACAATGGCAGCAATGTGCTCCTTGATGCCACGGCCAGTTATAGGTGAGGGCAGTAGGAATACTGGGGAGGGGTCGCACTGGAAACCTTTACTGCCATTGTGTTATATGCTGGGTGTCCAGTGTGCCCCTGTACTTTTAAGGAGGATTGGGTCCCTCCAGGCTCACCTGCCCTCTTCCTATCCAATATAATGCATTTGCTTCTACCATGGAGGCTCTCAAAATTTAGGACTGCAGACAATACTGGGGTACAGTGAAGTGGCACTGCAGTTTACAAATGTGTGTTAACTAAACCCCTGTTTTTAATACATACTGTTAGACAGAAGAATTTAGTTGGTTGCAAACTGTTTGGTAAGTTGAGCTGGGAATTTTCTTTGGTTTTCTATTGCAATAAATGGGCTGCCAGGAGATTTCATCAAGAGAGCTTGAGTCTGCCTGCTCTTTCCTGCCAGATCTGCTATTCATAGAAGTCATACTACAGCTTCTATGAATGACACAGGATCTATGAATGGGTAAATGGCCTGTAGTAAAGCTGTAGTAAAGCTTTTATGAACAGTGTATCTGGCAGGAAATGGCAGGTATAGTTAAGCGCTCTTAGTAACAGCCCCTGTTAGACGTTTTGCTGTGTTAACCCCTGCTGCACCAGAAGAATATAGCTACGGGGGGGGGGCATAGGACAAAGGAAGATTTTCATAAGACATGACCAGAGAATGCAGAGCTAGTGCAAAAGTATATCAAAATACATAAAGCAATGCGCAGAAGAAATTGCAATATACATAAAAAATGCCTTTCTTGACAAAGTTAGATGTAGAAAACAGAGCCTCTTCTTTGGATCATAACATAATAAGAAAGCAAGAGAGATAAAAAAAGGTGGCAGAACAAGCCATTAAACATTGTGGGGTAGATTTACTATAACTGGAGAGTGCAAATTCTGGCACAGCTGTGCATGGTAGCCAATCAGCTTCTAACTTCAGCTTGTTCAATTAAGCTTTGGCAATAAAACCTGGAAGCTGATTAGTTTCTATGCAGAACTATAAAGTGTCCGTGCTAAAGTGCTAGTCTCAAACAGTCACAGTGCATATATGGTTCACAAAGTGAAGAATATGAAGTAGAAAAGAAGATGAATTTCCTCAGATGTTGAAGAATGGACAGTCCCCACTTCCTTAGAGTAAATTAATGTGCTCCCTCCACTAGGTGCAATGAATGCTCACCTCAAGGTTTGGCCACACCAGGCCAGATCACACACGTGTAAGCAAAATATCATGCAGACCAATCGACTTCTCCTTTACAGTGGATATATGAACTCCAGTAACATACACTAAGAACACTCCCTTCACCAGGTGAAATGAAGGCTCACCTCAATTATTGACCCCACTGGGCCAATGAACACATTGTAGGACTCTCGTAGCTTCGTCTGGAGGAGTAAACAAGGTTTACTGTGTTAATTGGCCTAGTGGGGTCAATAATTGAGGTGAGCCTTCATTTCACCTGGTGAAGGGAGTGTTCTTAGTGTATGTTACTGGAGTTCATATATCCACTGTAAAGGAGAAGTCGATTGGTCTGCATGATATTTTGCTTACACGTGTGTGATCTGGCCTGGTGTGGCCAAACCTTGAGGTGAGCATTCATTGCACCTGGTGGAGGGAGCACATTCATTTACTCTAAGGAAGTGGGGACTGTCCATTCTTCAACATCTGAGAAGATCTGCCTTCTTTTTACTTCCTATTCTTCACTTTGTGAACCATATATTCACTGGGACTGTTTGAGACTAGCACTTTAGCATGGATAGCAGCAGTTATAGTTATTTACACCCACATTTATATATTTGGCAGCGTATTACCATCACCTTAGATTCTATGCAGAACTGCTCCAGATTTTGCACTCTCCAATTTTAGTAAATCAACCTCTAAGTGTCATATAGAAGGGTAGGGGTGGAACTAGGTCTGACCTCCACCTTTACTAGTGACAAAATGTATTACAAAGGCAGTTTGTATACAGATCAGTGGCAAGGGGCAACGAAAAAATGCTTTATGTCATACAAGGTCTAGTCAAAATTAAGTAGTGTGATCAGGGCAGAGAGCATAAGTTTAGCTAAAAATAAAAACATAAAAAGCAGCACATGGGACATAACATACGGTTAGTATGATGTATGACTTGTGTTGATTCTTAAGCTAAAATATTGTTCTGTCACATCTCACAGCCAAAGGTGGGGATATCCTAGAACAATGTCATAATGTATGGGGAGACAGCAAGTGGAAGGTTTTTTGCCTTAATGCAGGTACAGCATTAAGGTAAAATAAACCTGTTGACTTTAGAAACACTTTGCGATTCTATTATAGCATAAAAGTTGATTAATAAAATTGAGTGATTACAGTACAACCTCTGTTTCTTAAAAGGCATGGTGTACCAGTGTGACTCCTGATCCTGAACCATTGCTGATCACACAGCCAATCACTAAATATAATATGATCTGAGGCTAAAAGGACTATTGGAAAATAATAAAAAGCAAAAAAAGTTTTAAAATTGTGGTTCTGTTATAATCACCACGTATTAGTGATTAGTATAAGTATCACTAAGTAGTATTAGTGATTAAGTAAATATTATTATTTCTAAAAAAAAGCCAACAAGCAGCTCTCTCCTATCTCACTTTAACACACACTATGTGCTTGTGCCCACTCTCTAAACTATATAATGATTTATACTATAGCATGAGTAGAACAATTGGGTAAGTTTGCATCACATTTAAAGATCAGAGAGTTTTCTAGGCTTCTATAAAAGATTGCTTAGAAATAGCACCCACTGCTAGGCTGTCTCACTCCATACAGAGCTGTAGGAAATATGCACATGGAGAGCTGTATGTCCCTCCTCTGACTCTTTTAGTCATGTTCTAAACCAAGCTGAGTATATATATATATATATAAATATAAGCTGAGTATATATATATATATATATGTGTGTGTGTGTGTGTAGCCATTGCCCCCCTTGGGGGGAGCTGGTAGTTGTGGTTCACCTGTCTCTCTGCTCTCCACCACCCACCACACATTTTTCCGTTCATCCGTAGTCACTGAACAGGCCAGTACTTTGTTTTTGTTGCCTTATTGAGGAGTTAAACTTGGACAGGGTAGGGACAACTGTGGGATGCCCAGTAGATTAGGATATAGGACCATTCTATATACACCTCCGTATATACATTCCTTCTTCCTCCAGCACTGATGCTTGCTGAATGTTACTCTCCTTCTTCCTCCAGCACTAATACTTGCTGACCGTTACACTCCTTCACTTCTCTCCTGCACAACACTTGCTTCCTTACTGTTAGGCCTGAAGGGAAATTTATCAAGCCTCCATTACATCTTATTCCACCCCTGCTAGCATGTGGTGAGGCCTTCCTTGTCAGCAGGACCTTCGGACTGCCTGTCACAGGCAAGGGCCACTGGCTCTCGATTGTAAGGCCATCAGAGTGTAGCTAAGCATAATGTGCTAGTCGGGTCTTGATGGACTACTGCTCCCAGCACATCCTCTTGCAGGCCACTCCAGCCTACCTCACTGTTTAGTGCCACTGCTCCCCTGACTGGCTCCTTCACCTTCCACAGACCATCCACTGTCTCCTCCCAGCCTGTTCCAGTCCTCTTCTCCAGCTCCCAGGGTCTGTCACTCACTGCACCGGTGGATCCTTTAAAGAGCCTTTCCTGTAGCCTCTCTGTTGCTCTCCTGCTCCCTTGTGCCACTCCAGGATCTCTCTCCATTCATGGCTGCACCCGAGCCACCAGGCCTCAAGGTCACCCCCCAGACTGGGGGCTCCCTCCCAGATGAGGCCTCCACAACCTCTCTGCTACATCTCCTCTCTTCCACCTGACACTCTCCTCCCCCCAGCTGGGCAAATCACAGTATTTAAGGAGGTCTACCCCCTGCCAATCTAGGATGGGGATTTGTCAGGGCTCCTTAACATACTTCAGAAAGTGACACCTCCTCATCCATCCTCTTTTCCAGAGCTTAGACACAAAGGGGAGGAGTATCCTAGGGGTGTTCCTTCCTGAAATCTCCAGCTCAAAAGATCAAAACATCCAGGTCTGCACTTACTGTCAGGCCTGACTAAATTACCCTCTCCTAGCAAAAATCCACTACAAAAGGCACCTATTACTATGGGGGCGCTACATATATATATATATATATATATATATATATATATATATATATATATATATACTGAGCAAAATTATAAACGCAACACTTTTGTGTTTGCCCCTATTTATCATGAGCTGAACTCAAAGATCTATGACTTTTTCTATGTACACAAAAGGCCTATTTCTCTCAAATATCATTCGCAAATCTGTCTAAATCTGTGTTAGTGAGCACTTCTCCTTTGCCGAGATAATCCATCCACCTCACAGATGTGGCATATCAAGATGCTGATTAGACAGCATGATTATTGCACAGGTTTGCATTAGGCTAACCACAATAAAAGGCCACTTTAAAATGTGTGATTTGTTTTTGTTTATTGCCGGGAGCCAGCAATACATTACAGCTGCGATAATAAATGACAATTTTTCCTTCACAAATGTCATTTTGCTCTGGCTATGTTCTAAACATCACAGAGATGTACCCTTTTACAGGCAGACTAAGGGGACCCCATAGGCACATAATTTAAAGGAATATTTCATTTTTATTGTTTTACTTTAAGCATTATTAAAATCATTGCTCCTGAAAAAATGATTGATTTAAAAACTTTTTTTTGCATTGATACATGTTCCCTAGGGCAGGACTCGGGTCCCCATACACTTTTTAGGGCAATAACTTGCATATAAACCTTTAAAATTAGCACTTTTGATTTTTTATGTTCAAGTCCCATAGACTTTAACGGTGTTCAAATGTTCACACAAACTTTTTGACTGTTCGCATGTTCTGGTGCAAACCGAACTGGGGGTGTTTGGCTAATCCCTAATGAAGATCTATTTAGATCTATAGATATGTTGTTATTATTATAAAATACTCATACCTTATTGTAACCATCTTCTTCTGAGAAGTTAGCTGAATATGTAAAGGATACATACACAGACCTTTTTCTTGTACCTGTAAACAGGAAATTAGCTGTTAGATCATTAACTTTACTTTAGCAATAACACAAATCATTTGGAAGAATCTTTAAATCAAGGGACTATTTGTGTATTTTGTAGTCCAGGTTCTAGTTTTTTAAAAATATGCTAGAAAGCACATAAAAGAACTGTGCAGGCTTGCTGACCTCTCCTTCTCAGGAGGTTTTCTTGGCTATCATACTGAGACACTTTTTATACAAATATAGGAATAAAAAAATTATAATAATAATAAAAAATGTCAACATATTTCCCACTCTCATTTACATCATGCATGCTTCCAATATGTAACATGAATATATTAAAGCAAAACAGGGTTAGGTAACCAGAATTTTCAGGAGGCCAGCATAAATAGTCTCTAACCAGTGCCTACAGTATTTTTCTCCTTTCTCCTAGTTTTTAGCCTAGCCCCCAACCTGCATGGGGCCTCATGGGGCTGGGTTACAGGAGCATTGAGGTGTGTCTCTTTCTCATTACACAAGACATCATCTCACTAGTATGTGACACCTTCACAGGAACTGAGCTGTTCTCCTGATTCAGACTTGGTTAAGACTATAAAATGACTTGCTATATTATGAAACAAAAATTCAAAGTTTTAAATGACTTTCAAATTAACCCTACTATGTGTGTATATGGAAGTGGTGTAGGCATTAGACCGTAAGTTTCTTCAGAGATAAAGATCAAAGAAATGGTACAATGCGTCCTGTTATACACTACGGAAAAAGTCAAACCCTTATGAAAGCTCACCATTTTGATGTTTGCAGATACCATTATGGTAATTTAAAGACCAAGTCCAGCTAAGATATTATATTTTATTATGAATAGAGAGGGAAAGGATTAGATTGCCTATAGGGTTTTTAGCCATATGTATGCTTATAGAGGGAATTTGCCATCACTTCCTGTCAGAGCAAGGGTCACAGAGAAAAAACTGACTAAATGTTCCACTCTTCCCTGCGTTACCCAAGAAAGAAAAATGCTGGAGGTAGGCACTACATTTTGCAGACCTGATTATTGATAGATGTCTGAACAAGGAACAAAAAGCACCCACCATATTCCCTGCAAGCAACCACAACCTCTATTCTAGTACAAGTGTCTCGGGGACAGGAAACAAAGAAATTTCCCTCGGGTGGTTACATAGAAATACAAACCTGACAAGTGTCTAAAACTTTTGTACCCTATCCAAAACTGAATAAAAACTGGGCTGGAGTTTTGCTGTTAAGTCCAAGAGTACAAATGTAAATCTAAGCTGTTTACCTGGCTTCAGTTGTGCTGGATATCTGTCCTTTGTTACTGTGCATTTATCACCAGTGTATGCATCAAGGCACTGACATACAGGATTGCAGGATGGCAGGTTTCTTGTACATGTTCCACCATTGCTGCAATAATTAGATTCGCATGCACTACAAGAACATACAGTGCCATTTCCTGTAGATAAATGAAAACGGTATATTGGTTAATTTACTTTCATGCTGAACATACTGGAACTTATTAAGATGATATGGAGAAGCAATGTGATTCTACAGCTAAAGTGTAACTGGACTGATGAGTAGCACTTCATAAAAATTGGGACCACACCTAGAAGATTTAAAATTCAGTTCCAGGTAAAACTGACATCTTAGTTGTGGGTGCATATCTCTTATCTTCTTAGAACAAAGACCAGGGCTGCATTATTTCCTATTCCTGACGTCAGCCCAGGCAATCCTGCAATGTCAAATCTAGAAGAGGAGCATTGTTTATTTCTATTTATGGCCACAATTGTAATGCACATGTGCAGGATTACGGCCAGCAATAAGAAGTAAAGGCAGAAATAAAATTCTATACAGGACACAGAAGTCGACACATGCAATGGCACCGGCGATTAGGAGGCAGAAGAGACACAAAAACATTGGTTTATCACAGTAAGAGCATTACAATGAGAATATTAATATGGTGGGCTGTGTTAGAAAGGATGATTGCACTGTATAATGCTATTAGTTCGTATTTGTTAGGAGAGCATGCAACCGCTTTAAGCCCTGTCATTTTTAGGCAACTTAAACCACTTTCAATTGCAAAACAGCTTGAAGGATCATGGCAACATACCACCACACTTTTAAAGTCACGGTGTCAATGTATGCTGTTGGTAGAAGGCTGTGTTCATCAATTTGGTGATTTTTTTTAACCATAATAGACAAACCAGTCTCTGGGTGATATATTGTATATGGCTGGGTGGTCAGTCATTGGAAAGTGGATATGTTAAATATACTGCATGATGTCTTTGTTTCTGCTTTAGACCATTTGACGACTTTAGCACAAGCTTTGAATAATCTTCATTGACAGAAATCCACCCCTTATAAAAAAGAGGGTGAAAAATCTCTCCTATAATGCAATAATACAAAGCTAAAGATCCCCAGTGAAATCAAAACAAATGAAGGTTGGGCATCCAGGGAATAGTTACCTGTTTTTTAATATTAACCCCCTTCCCGCCACCACCCCTTTATAATAGAATCTAAAAGGCAGGCAGCAGAGGTGAGTAGTGTTGAGCGAACCCGGACTGTAACGTTCGGGTCCGTACCGAACTTTAGGGTGTCCGTGGCACGGACCCGGACCCGGACATTTCAAAAATCGTTCGGGTTCGGTCCGGGGTTCTGCTATTTTACTCCACGTGTTGAGAAGCTGCAGGGCAGCCAATCAACAAGCGTTTCACTGGTTTGCCCTTAGAAGCCATCACAGCCATGCCTACTAATGGCATGGCTGTGATTGGCCGGTGCATCATGTGACCCAGCCTCTTTATAAGCTGGAGTCACAGTGCTGCAGTCACATGCTCCTTGGGTTAGTATAGGGAAAGGTAGCTGACGGCGTGAGGGACAGATTTTAGCCATTTTAAGACCTGATCCTGCATCCTGAGATAGATTACTTTACTACTGCTGTCTGTGCTGTTGCTCTGAGGACAGATAGCAGAAAT
>BLSH010278714.1:977954-999331 GCA_018402905.1 Glandirana rugosa
CTGTTCACCAGGGTCTGTGTGGATGTAGAAGTGAGGACGATTGGTCTAGTCACTAGGGACGAAGACATGTGTCAAAAAATACCTCTCTTGACACGAACACGTAACAAAAGTGAATGTGACATCGTTTGGGAAGGTCTGATGTTCACTTGGCGGGGATTCTGGTGGAGAAGTTTCACAAGGACCCGTGTGATGTGAATTGGTTAGGTCGGTTGGTGTCGCCGGTGTACTAACCTTACGAGTGGAGATCTCAACTCGCTTGTGGACCTTCAAGCCCAAGACGACCAGGCAGGGTCCGTGCGATCGTTCGGGTTCCGTCCGGACCCGGACCCGGACTTTGTCACGAAGTTCGGACGGACCAGCAGAACCCGAACTTCCAGGTGTTCGCTCAACTCTAGAGGTGAGCATTCCAATCATGTGGCCGCTGTGGTTGGCTGGATTGGTTAAGTGTAGTGTGCCCAGGAACACTTTGAAGAGGTGGTCTTAGGGGCGGTTCACTTGTAGTCTGGAAGGGTTTGCTACAGTGTAAGTGAAAACAATGCACAAGCACAGTTCTCTCCATAAAAAACTGTGTACAGAAGCAGGGATCACTGATCTGGTTAGCAGGAGTGAAGATGTAGGTGTGTCTGGGACCACTTGTCTAGTGTGATTGTAGACAAGCAGGGGAATAGGGAGGGGGAAAAGCAAGTCCCCGTGTGAGAATGCATGAGGCAATTTAAAAACATAACTTTCCTACTTCCAGCTTTTGCAGCTTTCCCTCTAACCGATTTTGCCTTTTTGGATCAAACTCTGAATCTTTCAGTACAATTTTTGTATAGTGGATAACATTTTATGTAAAAAGAAAAATCAGTATATAATACAAGCAAGATTAATTCATCATTAAACATTCATACTCTAAATTGTTTTCCGAACAATATTCACGCATACTAACATAAGACCTGACTTATCTAAGTTACCTGTGAATCCATCTTTGCAGGAGCAGCTGTAATTACCAGGTGTGTTGGTACAGGTGGCATTTGGTGAACAGGAATTGCTGCCCAGACACTCATTAATATCAGTGCATGTGAATCCATTGCCTGGTTAGACAAAAACATTTACAATTAAAAACAAATACAATTTATTTGGTAATTTTTTTTTTTTTTGCAGGGGGATTACACACATCAGTAATCAGTAATGTTACATTTTGTGTATTTGAGTGAAGGAAAACATATACTTCGTATCCATGATAAAACACTATTACATCTTTGCAGTGCACATGCTGAATATATAAAGGTTAGCAACAAAGTGCTTTTGTTTGTGTTTCTGCATTTATAATACCTTTCTTTGGACTGGGAATGGCTAAATTGCAGTCCAAGGCCTGGCAATAACCCTGATTTACTAAAGCATTACATCATTCATTCAATTTCAAAATTCACTTTAAAAGTGATAGTAAAGCCTTGTTTAAAAAAAAAATAATAATAATAACATGTTATATTTACCTCTGCGTAATGATTTTGCACACAGCAGCTCTGATTCTCCTTTTCTCGGGTCCCAAGCTGGCACTCCTGGCCCCTCCCTCCTGCTGGGTGCCCCCACATGCTCACATCCGACACACGGAGTCACGGTTCGGCCCTGCCCCCTCTGTCTCATGATTGGCTCACTGGCTGTGATTGACAGCAGTGGGAGCCAATGGACAAAAGCCAATCAGGAGTGCGAGTCCCCAGAGAGGCAAGGCTTTCGTCAACAACGCTGGATAGAGAAGGGGCTCAGTTAATTATTGGGGGGCTGGGGGGGGGCTGCTGCACACAGAGGGTTTTTACCTTCATGCATATAATGCATGAAAGTAAAAAACCTTATGCCTTTACAACCACTTTAATTTTGCCCTATCTTAGTGAATAATGTGAAACAAAGTGAAAATTTCCTCTGCACATGCCCAATGATGTACAGGGAAAATTGAAATCAGGCTTTTTACTTGTTCACGGTTGGTTAAATGAAGACAAATTTGAAAAATTCACTTAGAATAGTGAATGGGGAGTGACGTATATTAATTTTCCTTGCACATGATTAGGTATTTTTGTAAAGTCAGTTTTCACTTTGCTTCCCCTTATTTATTACATTGCAACATGAAAATTCACTTTGAAGGTGAATACATTCTACTCTTTTAGTAAATCAATCCTAGTGTGCAATTTCTCCACTATGTCATGATTATTTACAGCACTGCTAATATAAAAAATGATTTCCTTGTTATCTACATTTTATTTTTTCCTGGTTCCAACTTAAGCAGCACTTACATAATTAGTAAGATGAATGGAAACACACAGTAACAAAATGTCAAAAATCTCCATGGGGTCTATTTATAAAAAAATAAATAAATCACTGAATAAATGCATTTGCCCAGTTGTCATAAATTCTGACCGTAGTGCAGTAATAATAAATGCAGCAACCTCTAGTAGCCATAATGCAGTATTTTTCCTGATTGAGGTATTTCAAGAAAAATACCACATTTTTGCCATTAGATGAAGCTGGAAGTCATAGCAAATCAACAAATTAGGCAAAATACATTTAGAATTTCTGAACACTGAGTGAAAGCTTGTAACATTCGCCCAGAAAATTCCTTATAAATGGACCCCTATGTGTTTTCCGACCATTTTACTGTACATGTCTACATTAAAAAAAATCATATTTTGCAGATATAAAAAGCAAAAGACCCCTTTGCTTGAAGCAATTATAATAAACATAACCTTGTTGCATAAAAAAGCCTGTATATCTAGGAGTTTGGGTATATATGACTCATGATTGGTTTACAAATGTATAGATTTAACAGTTTTAAATTAGACATTACTAAATTATGTCATATTATGGCATCTAGATAGGAGTGGCAATTTAAGGCATGCTAGGAGAGATAAAATTTAACTAACGGTAGTTAACCTCTTAAGCCCTGGAAGGTTTTACTCCCTTCATGACTAGGCCATTTTTTGCGATACGGCACTGTGCTACTTTAAATGGCAATCAAAGCTGTACCCAAATAGAATTGATGTCCCCTTTTCCCCACAAATAGAGCTTTCTTTTGGGGTATTTGACCCCCTCTGCAGTTTTTATTTCTTTTGCTATAAACAAAAAAAGACCGACAATTTTGAAAAAAACAAAACAATATTTTTTACTTTCTGCAATAAAACATAAGCAATAAAAAATGTCTTCATCAATTTAGGCCAATATTTATTCTGCTACATATTTTTGGTAAAAAAAAATCCCAATAAGCGTACATTGATTGGTTTGAGCAAAAGTTATAGCATCTACAAACTATGGGATATTTTATTTATTTTATTTTTTTTATTAGTAATGGTGGTGACCAGCGACCTATAGCGAGGCTGCGATTTTGCAGTGGACATATCGGTACTGACACTTTTGACACTTTTTGGGGACCAGTGACATTATTACAGTGATCAGTGCTAACAATATGCACTGTTACTGTACTAATGACACTGGCTGGGAAGGGGGTAACATCAAGGGCGATCAAAGGATAAAATGTGTTCCCTGGAAGTACTTTCTAACTGTGGGGGGGATGCTTTGACTGGGGGAAGACAGAGATCTGTGTTCCTGCTTAGCCATCTCCATCTTCCCTTCTCACAGAACATTGACCTGCCTTGTTTATATAGGCACACCATTGTTCTGCCTCTCTCAGGAATGATCGTGGGGTGCCAGTGAACATCGGGTCACCATGACCCACTGATTGGCTCCTGCTGTGTTCAAGCGGGAGTGGGCCGCTGACAGTGCACGTGCACGCCCAAGACCCAGAACTAGAAATTGTACAAGTTCGTGATTTCACCCAGGAGGGCCAATCTGCCGCAGTACATCTGCATGGGGCGGTTTAGAAGAGGTTAAAAATAGGTTTATTGTGAGCAAATTGCAAACTGGCTCTGATGAAGAGCATGCACCCTTGAAATGAGTAACCAATGAAATAACTTTGAGGTTATGCCCAGGTTAGTCAAACAGTCATGCCTGGGGGTCAGAAACACATTTGTTTTATAATATGCAAGCTTATCAAGTTATTAGTGAGTGGATTACTTTTACGCAAAAAAAAAATTATACAGTGGATTTTACACTAATACTGTATGTCCCTGTTTGTTTTAGTTTTAGTATTCACCATGGAATTTCCAACCCTGGAGAGAGCTGTACAGCTGTGGATCCCATTCCATATTCAGTAGCTTTGTGAGAGATACTCCCTTTTTGGACATTATTAATTGTCCACTTTTATATCCTTTTTATACTTGAGGGCAGATGTTATTTTGATTGTTTTTATGAATTAGGACTGATTTGAGGTCTGAAGGTGGAGGAATTGGGTCTGATTTTAGGCCTAATGGTTCAGAGGTAAGGGCTGATCTGAGGCCTGAAGGTGCAGGAACTGAGGTTGATTTGAGGTCTGAAAGTGTAGGAATCAGGACTGACCAGAGGTCTTGGTCAGTGTACTGACACAACAGTTGTCCAATGTTTGTAAATTGACACGTACTGTTGAAAAGTTTGCTGACTCCTAAAATAGTTAAAGATGGGGAGTGGAGAGACCTTGATCCTGCCAAAAATGACCTTTCACAAACAATTATCAGGAACTTCATAGCTTTATCGGGATTGGAGAACCAGGTGACCAACAAATAGGAACAGAAACTTTATGGTGCCTGCTATACAGTACTTTAGGTATTTTAGGTATTTTATAAATAGTTCAAATTTAGGAAAATTTAAAGCAGGAGGTAGACGCAGGCACTGACAGGCTGCAGTTAGCAAAACAAAGGGGAACTGAGGCACTGATAAAGGAGCGAACAATATGAGTACAAATCTAAGTAGTTAGAAAGAAAAATATATAACAAGCCCATTGACATTTCAGGTCTAATTAAGATCATTAATAGTAATTCCCCTTGATATCTGCTGTAGTCATTGGACCCAGTACACTCAGATACTTGGTATCTCATTTATTTATAGGAATGAATACTCACCATCAAATCCTACTCTGCATGTGCAGTTATAACTTCCAATGGTATTGGTACAAATAGCAAATTGACCACATTTATTAGTACCAGTGGGACATTCATCAATATCTATAAAAAAAATACATTTAGTATGGTGATGCTGTATTACAACAACTTAATAGAACCTTTCATTCTCATCAAGAATGCCCAAAATAGTATACTGAATAGGCCTATATTTAATAGTATGCACCTTTCAATATTATTTGTTGGTCAATGCAGGAATGAGCAGGGTGCAGAGTGGTGTGTTGGCGAGCAGTGATCACACAGAGGCCAGGGTGAATGGGAATGGTGTAAGAAAAGTCCCAACTATTCACAATTAGGCCTGGCGGATAGGCACAGCTGACATGGAACCACTTGCAAAACTGTAACAGCGGAGCGTTATCTTGAAGTGATGCCGACAGCTTCTGCAAAAGGGAGCGAGAATGCGAGAGGCTTCCTAAAACCGAGGAAGGGCATGGTCCCTGCACTGTGCCTACTCCTTTGGAGCCTTTCTGTACCTCAGAACATTCTCCCTGACAGACGTGGAACGTGTCCCTACACTAACCACTTGCAAACTGCGCACCAAACCCAGGAGCCAGAGTCTTAAATAGACATTGCCTTGACCCAAAATGGCTGTGGAGGTCACAAGAGGCACCAGCATCCAACCAGATAGCTGCTCCCCCTTGTCCCCACAGGATATCATAGAGGAACCAATTTCCTCTTGACTTCCTTCCCCTTCTGCATTGCCACTTCGGTCAAGAACCACCTACAGTGGGGAGTAAAGGAGGCAAATGCCAACAGGTAGTTTTCTAACAGTTTCAAACTAGCTTTGGATCACAAGAAAAATCACAAGGAAGTTTATCACTAACAGTTTATGAATTTATATGGCAAAGATGTTGACTGGATTACTTGGTCATTTTCACAAACATAAACTGTTTCAAAATAGTTAAATAGTTAGAGAATTGGTTGAGGGCTTGCTTGGCACTTCGTGAAGGTAGAAAACCTTATCAAATGTCTGGATAGGCAGGTTTATCAGGAAATAAATAATTTGTTTCTAATTATGATGTCCATTTATGAAACAGAGAAAAGCAGAGATCCTGATGATCAAAGCTGAACTCTAAGGTGTGCCAGTTTATGAAGCTGAGATGAGGAGTGGAGAACATGTTCTTCACTTTTCATCACAGGACACACCCTTCTGTTGTTAAGATGACTGGTTTATGCAGGTGATACCTGAAGATCTCACTAGACATCTCTGTAAAATAACTCTGTCCCAGATTTTCCAGCCCAGAGCTGGAGAATCTGGATGAGAAGCTGCTGTGATGTGTGGAAGAAGGCTTCTTTCTTCCTAATATCAGCATAGGTGTGCTTAAAGAGTGATATAAACAATAACTATATATGTTCATGTGTGTATATATGTTTTATATATACAGAATATATATATATATATATATATATATATATATATATACATATATACACACACACACAGTATAGTTATAATGTATTGTCTTTTAGGACCCATTCACATCTGGGAAATGGAGAATTGTTGGCAGATTTGTGAAATTCTTGCCGTGATTCCAAATTGCACTAAAATTGTGTCAAAATATGCAATGTGCTTTTGGATGCCATTCATTGTTAATGGCACCCCAAATGCAGTAAGCAAACGTGCGATTTTCTGCACATTTTGTCATTTGACAAATGCGTTACCAACATGCCAAAATGCGCATTCGAAAAAACGCACAATGCTCCATGCCCAAAAAAAAAATTACTTTTTGCGTTTTTTAACCCACTTTTTGATGCTTTTTTAACACACATTTTGGCATGTTTTTAAAAAGCATTTTAGCATGTCTTTATGTGCATTTTGGTGCTTTTGTAACATGTATTTTGGCTCATTTTTTACCTGCATTTTTGTGTGCAATCCGGAAACACATGCAAAATGCATGTTATGCTTGTGGTGCCATTAATTGTTAATGGCACCCCAAACGTGGCTAGCAAATATGCTGTTTGCTCAAAATACTCATAAAAACCGGATTAAAATGCATGTTAAAAAAGTGCATGTTAAAATAACCTGTGCCAAAATGTATGTTACAGCGCCAAAAATGTGTGTTTAGAAAAGCTAAAGAAAAACGTTAAAAAAATACAGCATGGTAAAATCGGCAAAATGCGTGTAAATAATGCCAAAATGCACAATAAAAAGGGGAGAAAATACACATTGAAAGAATGTGTAACTACACTGTCTTTTTAAACTTTTGTTTCACTTTTTAGGCTTCATGCCCACAGGACGTTAAAAAAACATCCTAAAAACGTCAGTAGCTTATCAGTGATTTTTTTCAGCTTTTACCAGCGTTATATTACCGCTGTTTTTTCACTTTTTTTGGGTTTGTAAAGGGCCAGCGTTTTTTTTTTTTCCAATTAATCTAAAACTTTCAAAAACGTTGGGGATCGACGTTTAGCCACATATTTGGGCGTTTTTGAGCGATTGAATGTTTGTACAGCTGAAAACGTCTCTCAGAACCCTCTGGTCTTGGGGTTTTTTTTACAGCTCAAAAATGTCACTGCTAAAAACAGTTGATAACAACCTATGTGTGCATGAACACATAGGATAACATGATGGATGGTTTATTGACTGTAGAAAAAAAAATCTGCAGCTAAAAACAGCTGCTGTAAAACAGTCAAAAAACATCCTGTGTGCATGAGGCCTTAAACTCAGCTGCTCTGTAATCACACACAGGTATCTCACCCAGATCACAGGCAGCCCTTCCCTTCTACATAGATCTCAGCTGTTCTCAGAGGAAAAACTTCTCCTCTTTTCTCTTTCTGAGAACAAATGTTCTCCGCTTCATAAACAGGGTGCAAGAGGAGATGATTTTTCTCTGAGAACTGCTAAGAACTGAAATGAGATACATTATCTCTGTTTAATAAACGTACACCATAGTAAACACTTCTAAACACTTAAGGTAAGCTATATTTAAACTATATATGCATAATATACTGAAAGGAGGACATTTATACAACATATACCTGCACAATGGATCCCATCCCCAGAAAAGCCAGATGGACATGGTCCACAACCAGTTGTATTATCACATGTCACATTAGGGTAGCAGCCTTGAATACACGGGTTAGGTGGGTTCTGGCAGAATTCTCCTGTATAGTTGTTAGCGCATATGCACCCAGCAATCTGTTAATTAAAAGTTAATTATTCAGGAGGTTAGTAAATAGTGTCCCTAATAACATTACAATGAAATGTATTTTGCTTTTGTACATTCACATACATGCATACAGTACATGAATAAGCTGGTATTTCTTTTAAACATCCTGTGGAAATTGATTTTCTATATAAGCTCATTGGAGAGGTGTCTGGAAAGTTATTATTCAAAGGTATTCTTTGTAACGTATTCATGTCTACTGTTTGGGTTTTTTTTGGGTATTATTTTGTTGTTGTAATTTTTTTTTTACTTAAAGTGGAGTTCCACCCAAAAGTGGAACTTCCACTGGTCGGATTCCTCCCCCCCTCAAGTGCCACATTTGGCACCTTTCGGGGAGGAGAGGATACCTGTCTTTGACAGGTGTAATTTTCCCCACATCTGGGGGCCTGGGCCATGGCTGCGGCAGCTGATGTCAGCAGCCCAGCTACCTCCTCCTCCTTTCTCCTCCTCCTCCACCGCCAGTGAGAAAGCACAGCAGCGACTCACGCATGCACAGTAGGGGTCTGGCGTGAAGCCAAAAGGCTCCACTTCCGGGCCCCCTTACCCTCGATGGCAGCGGCAGCACTCGACCAGCCGATCCGAATATCAGTGCCGGTGCTGACATCGCTGGACTCTAAGACAGGTAAGTGTCCTAGAGTTAAAAGCCAGCAGCTACAGTATGTGTAGCTGCTGACTTTTAATTTTTAAAGGGACAGCCACGGGCGGTGGACCTCCGCTTTAAACATCAATTCACCTGGTAAAGCCATCTTGCCAGCTAACTAAAGGTACATTTAAATGCTGTCCCTGTAAAGAAGATGAATTCTTACCTCTCCTACTGCCCACTCCCCTGTAGAAAGTTGCTCAGCTAAAGCTGCCTGAAAAAACACTTTCTGTTTCAGGAGTGTCCAAGTGTCCTTAGCTGAGCTCCTTGGTTCCTCTCACCAACATCCGTGTCACTCTAGAACACAGTAGTTATTGGCATTGGGGCTGACAGAATAAGCCACTGATTCCAGCAGGTGAACAGGAAATCAATATAACTGGAAGTATTGGTTTCTGAGAAACCAGAGTCTTCTTTAATGTAGCAGCATTTGCAGGGAGGGAAAGTATTCACTTTCTTCTTTAGAGGGACAGCATTCAATTGACCCGAGAAGGGGAGGATCCAGGCTGCTCTGTGCAAATCCACTGCAACAAAGCAGGTAAGTATAACATTTTTTTTTATATAGAAATAAAAACGAGACTTTTGTATCACTTTAAGGACTAAGTCTACATTGACACTTTTTGTCTACAAGTAAAAATTTTTATTTTTTAATTAGAAAATTACTTAGAACCCCCAATCAGTATATATTTTTTGTTAGCAGAGGCCCTAAAAATGAAAATGGCGGTCGTTGCAATTTTTTATTTGTACAGCGGTTTTTCAAATGCAATTTTTTGGGAAAAAATTAACTTTAATGAATTTAAAAAAATACAATATATATCCCATTTTTTTTGTAAAATATAAAAGATGATGTTACGCCAATTAAATAGATCTCTAACATGTCACACTTTAAAATTGCGCATGCTTGTGGAATGTTGTCAAACTATGATACTTAAAAATCTCCATAGGCAACACTTTAGAAATATTTACAGGTTACCAGTTTAGAGTTACAGAGGAGGTCTAGTGCTAGAAATATTGCTCTTGCTCTAACATCCACAGCAATACCTCACATGAGTGGTGCAAACACCATTTACATGTGTGGGCATGACCTATGTATGTGTTCATCACTGTGCATGGGGGTGCGGGGCGCTTTAAAAAAATGTTTTGTTTAATTACTTTTTTTAATTTTAAACTATAACTTTACATTTTTTTATCACTTTTATTGCTGTCACAAGAAATGTGAACATCTCTTCTGACAACAATAAAGCATGACAAGTCCACTTTATGGAGAGATCTGTGGCCAATAAGACCCCACAACTCCCCTCAACAATGGAAAGCATCAGATAAAACAAAAATTAATCTAAAGCTTTCCAAAAAAAAAAGCCTGGTTTAAATTGGTCATGAACGGGAAGTGATTTCCCAATGAACCAGGTAAGCCCGAGAACCACCGGAAAGTGGTGGGAGGGGAGGGCGACCCCTCCTGCCGCTTCTAAATGTGATCCAATGGCTAACTTGCTGCTTGGACCACTTTTAGCAGAAAGAGCAGCGGCTGCAGAAAATTTTAATACTGGGGTAATGGCATCTAGCTGCAGCCATAACCCTGGTATTTAACTGCAAAGTAATGACATAAATTCCCAGTTGGGCAGTCTGCAAGTGGATATATATATTTTATATATTAAATAATGAAAGGAAAAAAGCCAGTTTGTCAGGCCAAAAACCCAAACCACCTCGTCTTTACATTATTATGGGATTGGCAAATGTTAAACTATCGAATACTTTCAAGCACAGTTTATACAAAGACTCAGTTTATGAATCTGACAGTATTTCGTATGATATAACAAAGCTGTAGGGGTCAGTATCTGATACATAATGGTCTTTTCCATCCAATTTTTAGCATTTTGGTATTTTTGAAAGCTATTTAACCTTTGAAAACTAGAACTACCCCTGTATATGATATTAACCTGACTTACAGAAAGAGAGCTATTGATGATTTTCGTTGCCAAGGGGTAATTACACTGAGCTGGAAGAGCACAGTTACAGACCACAAAGCTGAGTTGGAGGGCAAATGACAGGTTTTTTGAGTCAGTAGCTACAAGGTTGAATGTAAATCCTGCTGTACTTGTCGGTTTCCACGTCAGAGATCCGGCCGCTGTTAAAAACACACAACATTATTAATCTTTGTATAACACTAAAACAGCTTTATATATGAAAATGATATGAAAGGAAATGCTTAGTAATTTACTGTCTTTGATTAACAAACGTTAGCATTCACAAAAAAAAAAGGTTTTTTTTGTGAAATGATGCTTTTAATCTTATATAGGCTTTTTGTTTAAAGAAAAAAAAGTTTAAGAGCAATCTTCTGTGCAGCTGAAATATATTTAAATATGTGCAATTACTTACATGACAAAGAAATGTCCGTGTTTGTGTTAGGGTCAGCTGAAAAAGTCACACCCGTCCCATTGGAAGTATAAATTACTGTAATACTGGTGCTCATGAAGGTCTGAATGGTTGTATCGCCAATGATATAAGGAGGTACAGCATCTGAAACAGACAAGTATTATATCCATTACTGAAAACCATAACAATGGAAACTCTGAAGACTCACTGGAAAGTTGGGGGGGGGGGGGGGTGAGAATGTTAAACTATTCCTTGCTTTTGATGATTTACACAAGCAAGTTTGGGTAATGACAGTATATATTGTTACGTAAAATAATAAAACCACTTACTTGTTATAATAAATATACTTACTCAGTGTTTCTTTAACTGCCTGTAAGGTGTCAGATACACTTAATGTTGCCAAGCCCACGTTTGTTTTGTTGGTGCTCATAGCATCAAAGATACATTCTGTGTTGTTGCCGCATAAAACTTTCAACTCTTCATACTGTGTTGAATTTTGAGTTATCAAATCACTGTAGAAACGTGGAGTGAATACGCTTCTTACTAATATGGTAACATTTGTAAACAAGTTATTCTCTTTGGCCTCCCCTATATAGTGAAAGAAAAAAAAAAGAACAGAATATTCAGAATGAGAAAGACAGGTTTGCCTAATACTAGTTATATAATGGAAATCGTTTCAGAGAAAAACAAAATGTCTGAGATGGTGATAAAGATAACACACAATAAAATAGATCATAAGGAAATAAGACTTTTAATAGATAAATATTCACTTCATGTGAAAAAAAAATACAAATATACGGCCTCTCGGTGCCTGGTCCTTAGCACAGAGAGGCCGCATATTGGTTTGAGTTGCTGCCAATACACCGATGCTAAGAGTGCGTGCGCTGCACGCTCCTGGCACAGTTACCATCGCCTAACCGAAAGTTTTCAGACCACGTGACCGCCGTGACAGCCAATCACGGCAGTCACGTGATCTTAAGCCGCGCCCCACCTCCGGGTGTCATAAACCTCTTAAAGGGTCGGGAGGCGCCGGCGCTAAGTGGTTAAATATTTTAGGTGAATATATTCATAAGATAAAATAAATAGGGATGTTATAATAATGCATTCATTTTAGTTAATCGACCCTTTTGTGTGAACAGGTCCTCACTGAAATCTGAAATTCTTTTAAGAAGAAAAAAGCTTATCACAAATTACTAGCTTTAAAGATCATGCTTTTAAAGGGATTATAAATTATTTTCAATGTTTTTAGGCATGTATGTGACAAAGATCTGCTTAATGCAAATAAACATTTTAGTGTGTATTAAAGCAGAACTCCAGCCAAAATTATTAAGAGAAAATAAATAGCTCATTAATAGATAAATTAAAATGCAATTTTTACTGCAATATTCACTTTCAATCCCGAGTTCTCAGTCTGGTGGCCAAAATCATTAAAACTAGTTCCTCTGAGACCAGGTCATCCTTGACCCACCCCATCCTATTAGACGGTGAAAGGGAAAGCAGAGCAGTGATGAGCTTTTCTGTATGTCTCTGTATGCTCTCTCCCGTCAGCATGCTCCTTGTCAGTACATGAATGCTATGCTTCCTTCTTCTCACACTCCATCGCTGCCTAACAAGGACTGCAATAGGCTGATAACAAGTCAAACTCAGATACTTACATTATTTTCAATTTTTTTTTTAAATATTACAGAGCTGCTTTCACTTGTGTATTTAACATCTGCGTGGAATTCAGCTTTATTTTTTTAAAAATGTGTTTCTATGTATAATGTGTAATTATAAATAAATATGAGGGCAACCTACTTCCTGCTCTTCAGTGCTACACAATAGTTTTAATTTATTGCTCCTCCTCTGTTATATCAGAATATAGGTCAGCCAATTCATTAAAAACAATACATTCTCTATGTGGCTGAAGAAAAACTGCGTGTTTGCTTTCTCTAGTAGCCAAAGGTTTGCTTTCTCTAATGTGCAAAACTGTCTGACCCGGGTTTTACCAGCCACCGTGGCAGAGCTGGTTCCGGCCCAGAGTTTCTGGTCCACCCAAACCCCTCCTTAGCTGCATTTAATGACCAGGAAGAGATCTCACTAGAGCTCTGGGCTGAAACTCAGAGAGAGGGATCTGAGGGAGCTCTGTGTCTGTTTGGACTTAGAAAGACAAGGTTTGACTTTTTGCTTATGTCTTGTGGGTGTCGGGGGCCAGCCCCACACCGTATATTGAGGAAACTATACTGTTTAGCTTAGCGCCGGAGGGCAAGAACTTATTTTTTAAGTTTTGTTTTGTTTTACCTGAAAACCTTACTTTATTAATAAGCATGGCAAGCTGCCAGATTTTAAGGAAAAATTGCCTGCACGCTGACTCTGTTCCTCCAGAAAGCTGATCCCCACGAGCTAATCGCCCACAATACACATACTGTATATATATATACATATATATATATATATATATATAATAAGGCTCCTGATGTCTAAATGCCCCCAAGATTTGTTTAAAGGTATTCTTAAAGGCAAGTGTATCATGTGATAAGATAATGTGAAACAAAGCACCCACATAGCAATCCATAAGCATATATAGCTTGTTCCGAGCTGTTTGAGGGGATGGTTGTTCCATTTGGTCTCATGAAATCATCACTCTGGTCATTATTCCAGGTACCTATGAAATATTATGTTAGTAAACAATAATTAATAATGCACAAGTAATTTATAAAGTTGGAAATAATGGGAACCTGTGAGCGCTGGGTCCATGGCATGGTCAGCACTCTCAGTATAAGATAGACACATACCTAGCAATCCTTTAGTTGTACCAAGAAACACATTTGGAAGACTGGAGACAGCACTAAACATCCCGGAATACTGAGACACTGACACAGACAGAATCCCTTCAAAGGTTGCAGTGATGGAGTCATTTTTAAGCAAAAAGACGGTCGGGTCGCTGCCATTAATCTCAGCATCCATGTCTACAAATCAGAAAAATATACTCAGTTTGTTACATTTATGTAGCACACAACAGGGTCAAGTCACTAAAGTCATTAAATATAGATGGTATTATAAGCTGCACACATTATTTTCTCAGTTATACAATTTTTTTAATTTACTAAAACTTTTGTGTATTGACAGTTAGATTTGCTGCATGCACATTAAAATATTGATTGGATTATTACTTCTCAGAATACATAAAATACACCATCATAATGAAGGCTTTTAATGCTTAAATAACAATTTCCTGAAAAAACATGGGAAAATAACCATGTGTTATAATGACATCATTAAAACGTATGAGGTTTTCTCACAAACTGGTATCTCTATTTTCCC
Organism: Glandirana rugosa; assembly: GCA_018402905.1. Classification (NCBI taxonomy): domain Eukaryota; kingdom Metazoa; phylum Chordata; class Amphibia; order Anura; family Ranidae; genus Glandirana; species Glandirana rugosa. Next base: position 992,450 of record BLSH010278714.1, read on the forward strand.
AGGTAAAACCAGGCAGGTAACATAGGAAAAATGATCTTCCTGGTGTAAAGCTGAACCAAAAAGTAGAAAAAACATTTGCCTGGCTATGCAGTGAGGCACGGGTGTAGGGATCACAGCACTATAAATCCTTCAGTAGGTAAAAAAAAAAAATCATATATCACTTACTGTGTTTAAACCATTTTTCCATTCAAAGCTTTTTTTTTTACAAATTCTACTAACCTATGAAATCTTAATGGCATGATATTTGTCTATAGTCATCATGTAAACTTTATGGACTGTATAATGAACTGTCACCTTTTTCATTTCCACTATACCAAGGGGTATTTATGTACCTACCTTCTGAGTGAGTGAATGATACAGTTTGACCATTTATAAAGGTAGATATACTGCCATCACTTTCAAGATACCACTCCACCTGTAAAAAACAGCAGATAAATTATATTAAATGTTTAATAGTTCTGATGTATTAGTCCGGCATTTGTCCTTTGCAGCAAGAGGCCATACCATCCAGGCACCCTAAGGGCCCTTTCACACGGGCTTTTCGTTCAGGTCCCCTGTCCGTTTTTCAGGTGGACCTGAACGGATGCTCCATGCAGCCCTATGGAGCGGCAGATGTCAGCGGAGACCTGTCATCCGCCACTCTTCGATCCGATCCTGTCCGTGAAATACAGACGGATGGAAACCCAATTTTCGGATCGGAGCGGATTGGATGAAAACGGACAGGCTGTCTGTTTTCATCCGATCTCCATAGAGGAGAACGGCGCTCTGACAGGTCCATCTCCGCTCAGTGAGACACATCTGTCATCCGCCGGCTCAGCAGGGATCAGAGGAGCGATCCCCGCTTAGCAAAAACAGGCCCTTTACATGGTAAGCCTGTGTGAAAGGGCCCTAAAAGATGCCTCTCACTGCTAGTTGCATTTTATATACAAAGCTCCAATTAGGGTAAATAGGCAGACTCTCTGACGGCACATATTGATTGGTTTACATAAACATTATAGCATCTACAAACTATGGTATATATTTATTACATTTTTATTTATTTGTTTTAATACTAGTAATGGTGTCAATCAGGAACTTATAGCGGGACTGTGATTTTACAGCGGAAAATCGGACACTAACTAACACTTTTGATACCCAGTGATACTAAAACAGTGATCATTGCTAAAAATTGTAAATTGTCACTGTACTAATCACACTGGCTGGGAAGGGGTTAAACATCTAGGGCGATCAGAGGGTTAACTGTGTGCCTTTTAGTAAGGGAAGAGATGGATTGTCTTCTCTGTTTTGCAGGAAAACAAAATCCATCCCTTTCTCCCTGTCAGAATGGAGATTTGCCTTGTTTACAGATCCACTGTTCTGTGTGTTTTACCGATGACCGTGGGGTGCCAGAAGACATCAAGTGCCCGGCACCTGCAGATCAGCTTCTGCTGTGAATAATCACAGCAGAAGTGGCTCACTGACAGCACACACACGCCCCCTGCAAGAAGAAGTGCAGAATTGCGTATATATATATATATATATATATATATATATATATATATATATATGATTCTGCACAGGAGAGCTGTTATAAACCACTGCTATAGGGTGGTTTTCAAGAAGTTAAACAAATGGTTTGCATGTATTCCTCATTTATTTATGATAGGCAAAGCTCTAAGACTTCTGTACCAATGTTAATTGCCACTTTTTGCCTCCTGCACATTCCTATTGCACAGTAAGGCAAGAATATATAAGAATAGTTGGGACTCCGGAGATAGCAGCTAAGTCCCATACTGCCAAAAAGTGTTGCAGAACACATCAGTATTTGGCCATAATGACAAGGTTTTCAAGGTTGCTGCAGGTATGTGCATACATTTTTAAATGCCTGCATTTTTTGGTCTCCTGTTGGCTGGTGCTAAACTTTTTGGGGAGGCGGCAAACTAACCCCCCCAGGTCCGCACTCACCCTTCCACCGCTGCGGCTTCCCTGGCTTCTCCTCCTGGCCAACCCGATCTTCTTTAGATCTGCCTCCTGTCCTGATTGGCTGCCAGGAGAAGCTGGAAACCAATAGCGAATATTGATTCGCTAGTGTCACAAGTGGGTGGGTTCTGGGCGCAGTACTCTGCTCCATGTGCTCAACCATTTTCAAGCCAATTAGAACCTCATGTGCTTGAAAAAAAAAAACTCATATAAAGCTATGATTCCGGTGCCCCCGCATACCCATGTAAACTAAGGGGGCGGTGCCCCTGTGCCCCTTATGGACCGGCCGCTCCTGCTCCTGACAGTCCCTTTAACCGTTTGAATTTATTCAGTACAGATTCACAAAACATTCATATATTCCAATGCATGAAGTCCAAAGAGCAACACAGCTTATTTTTTTCACATTAAGGAAGCAATTTCTAAACCACACAAATAATAGAACATAAACATTGAATTCACATAGAAGCTGATTTGCTAAAAGAGCTGAGAATCTTCCTATAGTATATTGTGTAATTATTCACTTCAATTATCCACACATGAAATAAGGAAACCGGAATTTGCAGTTGGAAAATTGAAGTGAATATTGCATACAGATTCTCAAATCTTTTAGTAAATCAGAATTAATGTACCTGTATATGCTCTTTTAGCTTTATACAGTTCAGAGTGCAAATAGAAACCTAATAATATATATGATTCTTTTCTTTTGGAAAATGTTCTACATCGTTAACAAAGTATACACTATTAGCACAGTATTTTTATTATTTTTTGTTGTTTTTGATTTTCATCTTTAGAATATCACTAAGCCATGTCTATTATTTATTTATTTAAGCTGAAATGTGACAATTTCCATTTGAATGAAGCTTACTTTAACACTGGCAATACCGGAGGTGTACTGTACAGCAAATGCTGCGAAGTTGGTAGCCAGGGCAGTGCCAGTCTGTACTGTACGTCCTTGTAGAATGAAGGTGATATTTTCAGCTGATGCATTAACAAGTGTGAAATCTCCAAGTCCATTGAAAGTGTAGCTGAGGCCATCCAGGGTTGTGATATGAGGATCTCCAAACATCCATCCTGTAAAATGTAAAATAGCTAGTGTGTACTTCTGGAAACATTTTTCTTTTGAGCAAAATAAGGCAAGTCTATACTATAATGTAAATTTATATTTGTTTTTTTATTGATTATAGAAAAAAGGAACAGTAAATAGTTTACCAGGGGCTAAAGATCTGTAATTGCGGCAGTTGATTGGGTATCTCTTCTGCATGTATAAAGAGCAAAACTGGGGATCATCCACTCCTTTGCAGCATGTGTTAAAAGCATCCAGTTCAGAGTCTAAGGAGAAAAGTTTATTAAAAATCAAAACTGACCTTTTCAAGGAATTTAGAATCTTTTATCTTTTTGAAACATACATACATGAATGTGACCAGCACTGTGCTGATAAGATATCACATTTGCTAACTTTCTCATTTAATTGTATTATTTCAACAAATGTTGCACTTGCATCTCAGTTTGCAGTGCTATATGTGCATCTGTAAATCTACAAAATCAGACTAAATTATTGACACTCAGCTATTTTTAATGGGGGGGGGGGGGGGATAGTGGATATTTTGTCTATACTATACAACACAAAATAAAGATTGTATTAAATAGCTGAGTGTCAATAATTTAGGCTTGTCTTGTGAAATAATAGGTAAAGTTAAGTAGCAACTAGACAGCGAATGGGAAATTGGTTGGTATTCTGCCCCCTTTAAATATGAATGGACTCACATATGTCTTTATTGGTTAATTATCTCATGGCATATGTATACCATGCCAGCCATAATTGCCTATTGCGTATACTAGTCTGCTTCCTGCAAAACTGATTTTACATTAAATTAAAGCAGTCCTTGCGCTACTAAACAAGGTCCATTTAATACCTTGTGGTTCCTCCCTCATAAGAAAGGACTGCATTAAAGTAAAAAAAGGAAAACTGTGGGGAAAATGTAAATATACTCACTGCACTGCAGGGGATGCCCTCATACTCCTTCCTGTAAGATCCCTGAAAATGCTGAGTAATCCAAATTTAGAAATTAAAGGATCCAGTATGGTGCACAAGCAAGATGGCAAAATTTAATATTACTCAGCATACTCATGATCTCACCATAAGAAACATGATGGCACTCTTGCCTAGGCTCTACATGCAGACATCAGGGATAAGGTAAGTATGGTTCACTTTCCCAAAACATTTGTTCAGCAGAGAGGGTATCTGAGCTTTGTGTACTGCACTGTAGCTCCAGACATTTTTTTCTTTTAATTTTGATAGAGTAAGGAGGGGTTGACCCTCTGTTTGGGGTTTTATTGCTGTCTTAGACCACTTTGTGGAGATTTGCCAACTCCTCTTGTCCATCTGATACCATTGTCAGTAGAACAGAAAGTGAAAGTCATTTTATTTTAATAAAAATGTTCTTATTGTAGCTTTGTCCCCAGAGAAGAGATAATCCTTTACTTTCTGTTTTGGTAACAATGTGAAGAGAAATATCCCCATTGGGGAAAGAGCAATTAAAACCCTGACAAAAGTTCTATCCCTTCCCAAGTTTAGGGATGGGTCCGATGTCCGAGTCGAACATCGGGTGTTTGCCAATTCGCTGAATAGCGAACATTATGACTTGTTTGCGGCAAATTCTTAGACAGCAGCCGTGTATAGTGTAATAAAGTCATAGTCCATGGAGAATAGATAGAGAGAGGTTGAGCTGGATTAGGCAAGTTAGTTAGTGGTGCAGCCAGACAGTTTAGTATATATATATATATATATATATATATATATATATATATGTATACAGTATACACATATATACAGTGTAGTCAGTGTAGACTATATATACAGTGAGTGCAGGCAGTGTATTAATATATATATATATACAGTGTAGTGTATATATGTATATATACACAGTGTATTCAGTGTAGACTATATATACAGTGCATTCAGTGTAGACTATACATAAATTGTAGACTATATATACAATCAGTACAGGCAGTGTAAGAATATATACAGTGTAATATATATATATATATATATATATATGTATACATATAGTGTAGACTATATATACAGTGCATGCCAGGTTGCGTGCTCGGATAAGGATCTAGCATAGATTTTTAAGGGAAATCCATGCCAAATTTTTTTTAAAAATTGGCATGGGATCCCCCCAAAATCCAAAAATCACAAAAGTCATGTGACATCACCCGCCCCCGCCCTTGCCTATAAATAAGCTGTCAAAGCGAAAAGACAGCAGTCGCCAGGAGGCCTTCCATGGAGGAGCAGCATTTTAATTTTTTCGATTTTTCGGGTCCGTCGGGCGGCGTAATTGATGATGGATGTACATCATGGGACACTTTTTTTTAAATAAAGTAATCGTCACTTTGCTTAGAGAACTTTTGCTTTAACTTTAGTAAATAACCCCCAGTATTTTCACTTACCAGACTTAGAAGATGGGGAGATCCAAGCCCTTTCTTGGAACCCTTCTAGGAATTGATTCTTCCGGTAGTACATGCACCTTATACCAGAATTAAATCGACTGGGAGATGTGCTGCGTAGCAAGCTGGTTATGCTGCTCCCACCTATAAGTTCAAAATACATGATACTAATAGAAAAATTCAAAATACTCAGAAACTAGTCTGACTTTAGCAAGGGCATTTTGGTTGATCGCTATAGGTTACAGTATTTAAGAATTAAAACTCTGGTCTTTTATTGAATAAGGCCAAAGTGGGCCAGTGTTTATAATGTAACAACAAAATCTTAGTTTAAATTATACTTTATGCATGATTTAAACTTATAATAGAATAATGCAGAATTAGAAGCAAAGGGAAAGGGTAAGAAATACAAATACATGAGGAACATAAAACAAAGATGGGGAATTGAAAGGCATATTAATTTAAAGAAAAGAGAAGAAAAAAGGAAATTGCTAGAAACAGAAATGGAAAGAAAAGGGAAAGAGAAGCAAGATGAAGAATGGGGAATGGAGAGTAAAAAAAAAAACTAGGAAGAAGGGGTAAAGAGAAGAACAACGAGTGATGAAAAAGAGGAAGGATGGCAATGCAAAGAAAGGAGAAGAGAAGAAAGATGGAGAGTGGGGAATGAAAAGTGAAAGAACTAGGAAGAAAGGGGAAAGAGAAGAACAATGAAGAATAGAAAGGATAAAGGACAGCAATGGAAAGAAAAGAGAAGAAGGATGGAGAATGGGGCAAGGGAGGAATAGAATGGCAGGAAAGGGCAAAAGGAAGAACAATGGGGAATGAGAAGGCAAATGAAGTGGAAAGGTGAACAAAAATCGAGGATAGGAAGGGAAGTAGAAAGTAAGGAGAAGGGAATGTAAAGAAGAAGCGACATAGATGCAGAATGGACAGAAATGTTGGGAAATGAAAGCAAAAGGTGAAGTAGCTTTTTTTGGCAAAACAGAAAAAAAACAGAATTATTCCAAAGGGATATTTCTTTACTTCCTGGTGTCATCATAACTATTAAGGGTTAATGGTCCCATTATTAGCTATTATATTAAGTCCATGATTAAAGTGAACATAAACGTTTTCTCCATTATGTTTTCAACCAAAATGTATGCTGCATTTCCATTTACAAATGTGAATCATAATTACAGTGAAAGTTTATAGTTGCCCAAAGTAATAATCACATCCAGTTTCATGTTATAACTTTGGTAAAAATACATTGGATATGCTTTCTGTACCTGCTTTTGTTGTTCTGAACCGGAAATCAGAGATCCCTTGTCTATATAAGCAAGGACAAGACAGCAAGCCTGAATTCCATGATGATAGTGACGGCTGAGCATTGTACCAGTTCAGACAATTCATACGACTGTTATCTAGACGTGTACTGTTCAGCAAATATAATTTGAGACCTTGCAAATCTGCGAATAGAGATAGAACACTTATACTGGA
>BLSH010278714.1:1012632-1027105 GCA_018402905.1 Glandirana rugosa
ATTTCAATGACATACGACGTGTAATATAATATTTTATACACTACAAAACTGTCTATAACTACTTACAGAAAGAAGACCCGAATTGTTGACAAGACTCGTACGGTAGACGTCGTTACACCGACCTAGAAAGAACACACTTACATACTATTTGATGTGTCCGTTACCACAATAGACGTGTCCATTCCATGGTGTTATCATATCTAAAGTCTATTACATAGTAAAATTCATCCATTTTTTACCTCTTTGCATACAGAATCTTTAAAGACAGATCTAGGTTTCAAGACAACCAATCAGAAGAAAGACATTCATCAATATCTGTCAAAACATCACATATTTTATAATATAATGTGCAGCATACAGTAACTTTAATAACGTAATTAAACCATATTTATCAGATTATTATTAATATTATTATTATAGAGGATTTATATAGTTCAAACTGTTTACGCAGCGCTTTACAATATAATGAGGAGACAGTACAGTTACAATACAATCAAATACAAGAGAGCTAAGAAGGCCCTGCTCATGAGAGCTTACAATTTAAGAGGGTAGGGCAAGTGGTTCAAAAGGTTATAACTGTGGGGGGTGTCGTGACGGAAGTGATAAAAGATTTGTTGGAGGCGTGATAGGCTTCCTTGAAGAGGTACATTTTCAGGGATCGCCTAAAGGCAGCCAGAGTAGGAAATAGCCAGACAGACAGAGGTAGAGAGTTACATAGGATGGGAGAGGCTCTGGGGAAGTCCTGGAGATGAGCATAAGAGGAAGAGACAAGGGAGCTTGAGAGCAGGAGAGGAGGGGGTCTTGAGAGGAGAGGAGAGGAGAGGATGGTTTGGGTGATATTTGGAGACGATATTGTTGATGTAGCTGGGGGCAGAGTTGTGAATGGCTTTGTATGTTGTAGTTAGTATTTTGAATTTAATTTGCTGGGCAAACGGAAGCCAGTGTAGGGATTGGTGGAGAGGGGTACCAGACACTGAGTAGATAAGTAGGTAGCAGACACTAAGTAGGTAAGGTAGATGATTCTGGCAGCAGCATTCATAATAGACAAAAGAGGGGATATCCTAAGGAGATATGTATTAATGTACTGTATGTAATCTGGGTATTTGAGCATTAATCTTTACAGCAAGGACATTTATATAACAATTTAACTTTGTTATTTAGCTAATAAACTGCTGTCACAAAATTGGCTTTGCATTCTTCAAAATTTACTCTAACCTATTCCAGACATGTGGATTTACTTACAGTTAGTACCAATGCATTTACATTCTTACCCTCCTAAATGTACTACAGTGTTCATACAAACTTTACATTAACCCAGTGAGTTCTGTTTCTTGCAACTACACAAATAATTTTAGTTTAAAAATCTGCAACAATTTGTTCATAGTATTATTTAGGCACCTGAGGGTATATTCTGCTGTATTGCGCCCTGTGGTATCTGACAATGGCAGTTCACACAAGAATAAACCTATTTTCCTATCTATTTTCCAAACTTTTTTTTACATAAATCATGAGCTTTGCAGTGACCCACCTACATAGAGGGAGAGTAACTAAATTGCTACATGCCCATTTCTTTGGAAAACCCTATACTATCTGTATATTATGCACAGTATGTTCACCCTGAGTGTAATATCTACTACACAACTGGTATCTCTGTTGCTATTTTCATGATAACCTTAAATGGTCAGTTTCAACCAATGATATTTGACTCAGATATGACTTTGTAACATCTTTATTAACAGTAATTATACATACCTGCACAGCTCTCATTGACAGATTGGTAACCTCGCTGACAGCTGCAATTATAGCTGCCTTCTGTGTTTATACAACTTCTTCCTGCACCTTTGCAATACTCTGACGAGGAGCATTCATCAACATCTTCAACACAAAATAAACTGTATGTTAAGCTTTGAATGGCAGTCAATAAACTATAACATCTACTAAAGATTATATGAAGGAGAGGGGGGACTATTTCAGTTTTGGCCATAATTCTTTTTTCCCTTTCATGCTCCTAGGGAATTAAAAAAAAATGAAAGAAAATGCTCATTGGTTGGTATGGACAACAGAGACAAGCAGTGTTTACCTTGTTCATCATAATGTACAGGAGCAAATAGCATTTATACAGTTGCAGTCCTTAACTGGTGAGCCACTATTTTGCTATTTATTGCTCTGAATGCTCCTAATGAAGTCCCTTCTCTTATTTTATTATCTAGAAAAGGACTTCTCAAATTCAGGTGTAATTCTTTTATTATAAGTAGCTTCCTCAAATTCACAACTTGGTCATTCCCAGGCCCACCTGCCTATATTTCACTATTTAGTGAGAGAGTCCTCTGTGGCCACTGAAGCACTGAATAGTGGGATGGTAGGTGAGGCCTAGGTAAGACAGGCTGGGCTCAGAATCCGAAAAAAAAGAAGTCAAGCCTATTGTAACAGAGTAAGGGTGCATAGACAAGATTTTAAATCTTTTGTCTCCATGTGCTCAGAAGACTTTATAAGATAATTTGTGTATAATTCAGTACATTCAGGTACAGCAAACACAGCCCAAGGCTTTAAAAATAAAAAGGCACATTCTTTGAGTTCTTGTTTGCTACTGGGACTTAGAAAAAGTTTATAGGTGAATATCCAAAACCATCTAAACAATACGTACCTTTACAAGTTCCATTCACCAAGGTAAATCCATCATTGCAGTGGCATCCATAGCTGCCAACAGTATTGTTGCAGGAGGCATGTGCTCCACAAATAGAAGCATTTGCTTTGCACTCATCAATATCTAAAAAATAATATAGAATTTAAGATTTACTGCAAATAGAAATATAACTGGAGATGACAAACGATGTGTTTATAAGATGTCAACAAGGCCAGTAGTAAGGCAATAAATGAGCACTAAAACAATTGTTGTCAGCAATTACCGTATAATTGCTGCTTTGAAAACCTACATGTTCTTGTGTAAGTGGCTGTTAAATAAAGCCTGTTATGTTATGTTCCATTAGCAGTAATGGGAAGGTTCAAGTTTGAAGACTTACCTGTGCATACCGCCCCATCACCAGTGTATCCTGTCCTGCAGATGCATTTATAGGATCCTACAGTGTTCATACAGTCTGCCCAACTACAGTTGTTTATTCCAAGAGCGCATTCATCAATATCTGTGCAGTTTTCTCCACCAAAACCGACATTACACGTACAGACGAAAGAGCCAATAGTATTATTACAGTTTGAATTTAGGGGGCAGATCGTGGAATTTGCCAAACATTCATTTATATCTGTAACATATAAACACATAAAAAGAGTTTTAATTCTTGATACTTTTTAGACTATGTCCTGTTCCACATTCTCCTCCCAACCTAACACCCAAAACTTCCAAGGGCAAAAACCTTGTTGGACATACTATATAGCAAAAAACATATTGTCTTGTATTGCATGGTCATCCAAAATGTTTACAATCTGCTCCATATACCTATTTCTTTTTTTTATTTTTTTACCATTTTAGTCTTCTAAACACTCTTGAATGTGGTAATAAAACTAGATTTGACCATAAACAAGAGTATTTTGGGGGCAATGGTTGTAACAAAAATAAATCCACTGAAAAGCCCACAAATCTTTTTTGCTCATAGCTTGTCTCAGACTTGAGGCTAAATCTTACCAGAGCAATTGTCTCCATCAAATCCCCGCAGACAGTCACAATGATAGGATCCATTAGTGTTAACGCATAAAGATTGTTCGGGACACACAGTCTTATTTATGGCACACTCGTTGATATCTGCAAAGATTGCAATGATGTCATTTTTTCCAATTGAAGAAAATAAAGATGACTGTTTATCTATACATCTCTGCTTTTGCGTAAATTTATTGTAATGTTCACAATAATGGGGTCTATTTATGAATTGTTTACACAAGATTCACACAACGTTCACCCAGGATTTATACTTTTATCCAATTTAATCCAGCTAGACAACTGTTTAAATCTTGGCTGAAAATTCTGTGAGTTTTTGGTGAAAACATGTATAAATAGCCCCCCAAGTGTTTTAAAGTAATGATCACATATTAGACGCTTGATGTACTACTTTATTGAATTACACACAGGAGGATTCTACCTCTAGTGGTTATCTGTATTTTCCTGCAGTCATTCAGACATTTCTGACCAAAATCTGATATAATCTAGGCTACACTGAGACTTGGATTAGTTTAGCCAGTTGCATCTAAATGGTAAACATACAATGAGAAAGATGGACAGAACAGCTTGTGTGTATAATGAGCAAATATGAATGCCCTTACGTATATACTTTGCAATCCAAATATAGAAACCAGGTAGTTTTTAAATATACTAATTATTAATACTAAGTTAATTTAACTGTACTTTTTTTTAAATGTATGTTATAAAAACATTAACAAATCTACTGCCTTGTCTGTAATGGTATCTATGTTTCAGAGGTTCATACCTTTGTAGAACCCTAAACCAGGGTCTTATGCAAACTTTTGGCAAGGAGGTTTATACACTAAGACCAGATTTGTTTAGATTTAAATGTATTACTTTGCAGGATAGCATAATAGTTATCTAAAATTTCTAATAGTTTATCAATGCAAATTGTTGGTAATATTGAACAGGGGAACTGTTATACTTACCTACACACATCCAAGTTGGATCACCTTCATAACCTGGCAAACACGCACAGGAGTAGTTTCCAGGGATATTTGTACAGTTGGCATTTATACCACATGGAGATGTGACGTTGGCACATTCATCAATGTCTGAAAGGAAGAGAACAAACCTTAAGTTTCATAAGATATTCTTTTAACCAAGGTAATATCTAAACTCTATAATATTCAAATGATCTTACTTTACATAAATGAATGCCAGTAAAGTGTCACCTTCTTACCATCACACAAGGAGCTGTTCAGTGAGTTCACTTTATAGCCTTTCTCACAACTACAGTTGTATCCATCCACATTATTGTTACAGATTTGCTGACAGGTCGAAATATTTAGATAACATTCATTAATAGCTAGGGAAAAAAAACAGAAATATTTCAGATTAGTTTTTTAACATTTATGATGTCAGCTTCTTGGACAGTTCACCGTTTCCTTGTCCCAAATCCACTAATGCACAGAAATTCTAAAAGGCTTATAAAATACCTATTGATTGCAGCACAGGCCCAAAGGTGTCGTGCTGAGAAGGCCCCATAGCTTATATTATGGCCACCTGAGAAAAAGTTAGCTTAAGACTTGGAGGGAGGACAGGTAGTAAGTGTAATGCACTGAATCGATTTACCTGACTGTTAAAACCTATTTCTAAGCTTACAATAACTAGTTTAAAAACAATAACATTGTAGTAAAAATATTAATGTTATTTGACTACAATAAATGTAAGTAGTCCCAAGTCAGAGAAATATTGTGTGTGTGTTGTTCTTTTTTAGCCAATGAGAATAGGTGAATCCCTCTAATACTTGCCCAGCAAGCAAATTCTCATTGTTAGAAATACAACGTAAACTTGGCTACAGAATATCACAAAATGCACAGATCAGTTTCCCTACCAGTACAGGTTATTCCATCTCCTGTTAAACTAGGAGGACATGGTCCACATGTAAATCCTGCGTCTGGAGCTCTTTTGTCTACACAAGTCTTGTTATCAAAACACTGGTTCTGTTCACAAGCATTGAAATCCTTCTCACAGTACATCCCTGTCCATGCAGCAGAACAGTTACATCCTGCAACCTGCAAAAAGACAATAATTAATTTGTGGCTTAAAAAAATATATACATATATGTGCTTTCAACATTTTTCATTGTAGCTGATATTGCATCTTTTATTTATTTATTTTTTTTTATGCTGAAAAAATAATGTTTTACTGCTTACCATGAAGGTTGTGGTTTCATTCCCCAAGCTTAATTGGCTATTATACAGACAGCTGCCATTGTTGGTACAGTTGCAGAGAACCAGGGTCAGGACAACCGAAGTAGCGGTTTTGGAATTATTAGCTATTACAGAAACATTAATGGGGGATGACCTGGTGGGAAACCATACCAGCTTTCCATTCTCTGCGGGACAAAAAGGACACATAATTAGTGAGGCATCAGAAGGTGAATTGCTAGTCATAAAAAAGGAATCATGGTACTGGAAAGCAATGTATTCACCTGTTATATTGATATCAGAGGAGTCTGTCTGCAGGGAAAAGACCACTGTGTCATTGTTGTTATCGGTGGCTGTATAGAACACTGTCACCGATTCAAAGAGTTTGGTCTGGAGGGTGGTTGGTCCGGTCACATTAGGTGGAAAGCTGTCTGTAGAGGAAAACAATGTTTAGGCAAAAATCTTACCTGTATTTGGGGGGTAACATGTAACATGTTGCTTAGCACCCCAACCCTCATCCACCGAGCCTCCTCCCTGTGACAGAATGTGGGGGATCCTCTACCTCTCATCCACAGTCACATTTAAAATAGGTGCACTGTGCAGGGCTCCTCCCACACAGCTGAGTTATTAATTCACAGAGATATGTGAAAAAAGTACAAGCCCATCTGTTACCACAGCAGACGGACTTGTAGTTTCAAAGGAGTTTGAGTGCAGTATTCAGCAGAATTGTAGTCCAATAAATCTTTCTCCAGCTTTCTAACTCAAAGCTTGTGCAGATATAAGAGCAGAATGCTTGAGGAAGAGTCTGCAGGAGCCTGACACTGCATCCTTGATTCACTGGTCATATAGGTGCAATGCTTTGTAGGCTCCTGTGAGAAAAAATAATAAATGCCATTTTTTTCGGCAAAAATATATGCATTTATTATTTTTTCTTTAAAGATGAACTTACCTTTAATTTGTTGCTGTTTAAATTGTCCTTTGTATGTGTGTTTGTATGCATGTGAGATAGGAACTTTAAGCTCCATGAGGGCAGGGACTGGTATGCATGTACAATATGTAAGCAGTACTCACTTACATCTAAATGAGTGAGTACATATACTTCTATACAAACAATCAGAGATGCTGAACCGCCATTTTAGTGAGCGCGTGGCTCACACAGGAATATCAGACATCCTATTACTCTGGCTGAGGTATGTGCTAGTGGTTCGTGTTACTTGTATTGCTGAATAGATTCATTGCACCATGGGAGGCTATGGGAGCTTTCTCACTATATATTGAGGAGGCTTTCCATTTAAACGATGTCCCCCTCACATTTATATATATATTATTTACTTTTTGGAATTGTGGTGATCATATCACCTACATTTGAGGGACTATCTGTCTCTACATCAGATCTTACTATATTGCAGTTATTTCTAGCACTCTATTCAGCAATTTACATATTCCACACATAAAGATCTGTGGTTACTACAATTATTCTGATTGAGGCTTTTTATTTATTTATACACAGTGATTTTCAAACAGCGTACCCTCTCTATGTGCTGTGTTTGGGGACTCTATAGCAGGAGTAATAGCTCCACAGCTTGAGGGATCCTTGTCTGTGGGATGTTTCTATGGGTTGCCTCTGTCACACTTAGGATGCTGTCCTAATCATCTTGTACAATGGCCTTTGGCAACTTTTACCATTTGGATTTCATACTGGCGGTTGTGTGGGTCTATGGAGGATGACTGCTTTAGCCTTTTATTAGTGTTTTTGGAACACCATGTGAGTATATTGTCTTGTTTACCATACCATGTGCCTTGTAATATGAACTAATAAATAGCAACTGTGTAGTATATGACGATGAATAATTTATTTATCTTCTTACTTTGTAGAAAATTATATTTTGAACCCTTGCATATATACCTCTGCAGAAGGACCTAATATGGTCCGAAACATGTTAGGTTTGCATACGTGATTCAGCTTTGGACCAGTCCCCCTACTTCAGATCAGGACTAGGTCCTTCACCTGGTCATGTGATTGTTGGGTATACTCCATTTCATGGTTTCCAATTGTTTCATATATTGTATACACTTTTTGTATTGCAACTCTATTTTTGTAAACTGTACTAAGTTGTACACATGCAATAAAATCTTTTTTAACAATATATACCAGATGTGTCCACATCAATCCTAAACGGGGGCAGAGTGCTGTTTCAGTATCTCTTTTTCTTTTTTGTATGTGTGTTTGTATTCAAGTGAGATAGGAACTTTAAGCTCCATGAGGGCAGGGACTGGTATGCATGTATAATATGTAAGTGCTGTATAAATTGGTGTCACTGTTTAAATGGCTGTAATAAATAAACTGGATATTCAAAGTCATTATTCACCATTTTTTGGAAGATTGTCACCTCCTTTAGTAAATCAGCTAATGTGTTTCATTACATGGTGCTAAGTTCAGTTTGTGTATGTCTGATTTAGTGAAAGCGTTCAAAACACTTTCAAAAGTTGAAAAGTCTCAGCAACTATGTATATATATATATATATATATATATATATATATCAGTAAAAGAGGCACTCACAGGTCTTGCATTTATATATACATTACATATACAATATATATAATTAAAATGTCAGTTGTGAAACCATTCATAAACAATTAGGGGATACCAGCAAAATATACAAGAGTACCCAAGAGCTATCATCTGAAAGTTTCAGCACTTCATGGTAGATATGAAGGCTGGCCTGCCCCCAACTCTCACAACATACCATCCATTTTCCCATCTCTATAATGAGTAGGTTTACCTGGACAATAGATTCAACAGTTTTGGGAAGTATTGCAACTTTTTTAGATCAGGGTTCCCATCATGTATGGGTAGTGTGACACTCCTGAGAACATCTGAAGGTAGGTGTCTGACTTTATACATGTTGTTAGGTAGTCTTTTTAATGAGAAGTGTATTTTAAAGTATTTGTGAACACCCTAATAAAAATGTCCATTATCTTAGAGCAAATAATATTTTTAATCACATTTCATTTGTTAAAAAGATATGTATTTACCCTTTGTTAAGTTTTATTCTGCAGTCACTTGGATGGGTGGGTGTGGATGGACAGACAGGGAATTATATCACACAGAGTGGGGAAGTATGTTCTGCGTCTGTGTGTGCGTGGTGTTTCAGATGGTGTTCCTTCTGCAATCCATGCTCCTACATGCAACAGTTGCATAAAGCAGGCTATGACTGGCTAATGGTTCTCAGCCACTGTCACACCCTTATTGCAGTTGTAGGGGGGGACAAAGTGGCTAAACTGAACGTGGGATACAATGCATAGGCAAGCGTATCTCCAAGAATGAGGTATATCAAACTGACCATGCTAGCATGTATCTGCTTCTGTGCTTGGCAAAAGGAAAGTGTGCGGTAGGCGGGATTATTAGGTACCCGTACCTTTGGAAACACCTACTTGGAAACACTAACACATAAACAAAAATTTACTTTGAGTAACATACACTTTAAAATAACAAGACAAAGGTAAGTGCTGGCCTTTCTAAAGGGTTTTGCAGTTTCAAGTTGAGAATATCCTCCTCACATCTTTGCATTGCATATACATATTGCTACTGACTACAAATGGCTGCAGGTGTGTTGAAATATAATATAATGTACATAATTTCTACACAAGTCATTTCAATCTTCAGCCAGTCTTAATATTGTCATTTCTTAGCAATATGAACATGATTTTGCAATGTAAAATGATTGCAATGTATATAGTTCACCTGGACGTTTTTTCTTTCTTTCTAAATTCTCACCTTTCAATCTTAATGCCAACAGAAACATTGTTTTAAAATACTTTTGCTTTTCAAGTCTGCCTATTTGGTTTCATTTGCCATGATTAGTTAGTTAAACAATAAATGCATAATTTGATAGATATGATCATGTCTTACTCATTGTGCTGCTCTGTGCCTGGGCAGCAGCCACACTGCCCAGCGTGCTCTCTCCCACTTCAAAATTTTTAGTACTCAGGATGTCAAAAATGCATTCATCATTTCCTTTGCATGTTTCATTTGCTCGGGTGATAAGTGCGGGGTCACTAGTCAGTAGCAACTGATCATAAAACAATGGCACAAAGCTGTTATTATTGTAGGTGTACCAGGATTCTCCTTCTGTCACATTGTAATTAAAAATACTGCTTAAGGGAGTTGTTTTCCCTGCAAAGAAAACAAAATACATTTATAGCTTTATACAAAGATATCTACACGTTTTTTTTTTATTGCGCTAGATTTTATAAATGAACACCAGTGTGGTATGTCTGGACTGAATATCATGTATAAAGCTTCTGGCATAGTTTAGTTGTTGTTAAAAAGGACCTAAATAACACTAGGTGATGATAGACATAGACATAACAAATCTATATATGCAATGTAATTCATACGTATGTAATGACTCTTATTACAGAACGTTATAGTAAGTGTGCGAGTAGAAGAAAGAGTCTATGTAGTTTACTTAACAAGGAAGCAATACAGTGTTCACCAATGGTTTTTATTATGCTTTACTACAATCAAAAGGACAGTCTAGTATGAATGGTCTCTTATAGTCTAAAGTTGACAATATACTGTACAATTTGCCTACCTATAAAAACACACAATTTGAATTAAATCAGGCAGACCTTTGTAAGCATCAGTTTGGGCCGAACATTTGCCCATTCGGCCATTCACTGAACACACAAATTTGCAGGGCGTTCGTCCCGAAGAACACCTTGCAATGCACTGGATCCTGCACAGTGCATTCTGCGTCCTGATTGGGCAAAGCTGGTTGTTAAGGAGTGGGGCCGAGAAGTCATCAGCTGTCAATGGGTTTCCCCGCTGACAGCTGAAAAAGAAAAATGGGTCTGCAAAGCATTGCAGCCATGACCAGTGAACCATGGATGCAATTCCAGGCTCCTACAGACAGTTCCTCTAGTTTCCTGTTCGTAGCAAGGTATGGCCTTTCAGTTAGAGAACTGGAGTAAGTGTCAATGGATACTTGTGATCACCTCATTTATATTCCCTTGAGATCTACAAGTCCACCTGGGAATGAATGTTGTGGCTGTGCGGGCAGGGCCCTACACAGCCAGCCAATTTCAAATCTGACAGCTGCTGTTGGGAGAAGAACCCCAGCATGCTGTCAGAGGGAGACCTGTTTGGGGGTGGGGGAGATTACGTGGCACCATGTTACATGTAATATCCTAAATATGGGTGTAACTTTTAACATGTTCTTAAATGTGAACTTAGCCCTTAAACATTTTAAATATGGAGTCTAGTGTAATGGGACAAGTTAGATAATTGCAGAGAAATGGGGGTTGCTTTAGAAAAATTCTATTGGCATGTATAGGAAGAGTGAGGAGTATAGTAATAGGCTAGTGGAGGAGCAAAGAGAGAGTTCTTGTATATAAGCCCAGAAATAGAAGTAGTGAATGGGTTATGAATAGCCAAAGAAGAGTTAAAGTATAGTAGTTTGTATTTTATCCTCAGGTTGATTGAAAGCCAGCAATAATGTAGATGGGCAGAAGGTGAAGGACTAAAACATTAATGCAAAACTTCAGCCAAAAATAACAAATATATATATATATAGCCTATAAAAGGATACATTAACAAAACCAGTTTGTGCTGCAATATTCACCTTCAATATAGATATTTCCTCTGCAGTACTTTTTTTCAGAATCATTTAACCCATTTCCTCTGAACCCAGGTCATACTGGACCTGCCCCACCTCAACTGGACAGTGAAAGGAGATGCAGCACAGTGATCAGCTCAACCCTCTTTCACTCTGCTTTCTCTTTCTATCAGCATGATTCTTTTAGCACATAAAGTCATTGGCTTCTTGTGCTGTTTCTGCACTTCACGGCAAATGGCGGTTCCAAGGCAAAGTAAGGTACTTACACTGCTTGCAATAAAAAAAATACATTTAACAAGGTAGATTTACTAAAACTGGAGACTGCAAAATCTGGCACAGTTCTGCATAGAAACCAATCAGCTGCCAGGTTTTTCTTTTTCTTTTTTTTTTTGTCAGAGCTTAAAGCGTTTGTTACCCCAAAACGTCATATTCCTGATATGAGCCTGCTGTACCATGTACTTGTATGAGAAAGTATTTTTGCATTGCTTCCTTTATGTAAAATCCCTGGTGTTCCTAGCAGTCCCCCTGCTTTCCTATTAACCGCCCTGGCGGTATGATTATGTCTGATTTTTGCGTCTCAAAGCGGTGCATTGTTTTGCATAGAAATTTGGCATTTTATATTATAGGCCTGTAATTCTTAGGAATAAATCTGTCCAAACAAGAGTCTAGTAGACATCCTGGGTATGATAAAGTTTGCAACAACGAAATCATAAATTATAATATAATAAATAACTATAAATAATTATCAAAAATAATACTATAGTAATAATAAAATGTATTCAATAATGTAATCAAATCAAAAACACAGAAATTTGCTTAGTTACAGAATTATCGCTGTCATCACTTTCAGGCTCTGATGATGAATTCCCCCACAAATCAGTGTCACTCAATTCTGCAAATGATTCTTATTTACTATCGCTGTTTTCTAGCTGATCAAAAACCGCTTTTGATGTAAAGGGACACTTTTTGGATGCCATGGCCATTCTCAAGTTTCCAGGCAGAAAGAATGGCATATATAATATAAAAGTGCATGCAGGGCACTGGACAAAGCACTAAGGACAAAAAGTATGTGAAATGATTTGATACAGTTGTAGTGCCCCCATAGTAAATAGGTGCTTTCGTGAAAATGTAAATAATGTGCAGAGAGTATACTTATTTTTGTACTTATTTATTCATATTTTCCCCTCCAAGTTTGCTCCATTTTCCCCCCTTCCCATTTTTTGTCTTTGGGATGCCCTTGCTCTTGGGCCCAAGAGCCATCTTTTCTAAATTTCTCAGTTGGGGACCAGCTGAGGTTTAGGGTGGGGTAAGTGTAGTGCCCCCATAGTAAATAGGTGCTTTTGTGATAGATTTTTGCTAGGAGAGGCAAATTTAGTCAGGCCTGACTGATGTGCAGGCCTGAATGTTTTGATCTGGGCAGGGGAGTGGCCCAGGGAGAGCTGGAGACTGCAGGAAGGAATTACTCTTGGTAACTCCTCCCTTTTGGGTCCAGAATTTTCTGAAAAAAGGGGATGGAACTTTCTGAAATATGTTAGGGAGCCCTGACCAATCCCCAACCTGGACTGGCAGGGGGTGGCCTCCTTAAATACTGTGGTCTGCCCAGCTGGGGGGAAGAGAGTGTCTGGTGGAAAAGTGGAGATGTAGCAGAGGTTGCTGAGGCCTCACCTGGGAGCCCCCAGTCTGGGGGGGGTGACCTTAAGGCCTGATGGCTTGGGTGCAGCCAGGAGTGGAGAGAGATCCTGGAGCAGCACAAGGGAGCAGGAGAGCAACAGAGAGGCTACAGGAAAGGCATTTTGAAGGATCCACCTGCGTTAGTGAGTGACAGACCCTGGGAGCTGGAGAAGAGGACTGGAGCAAGCTGGGAGGAGATAGTGGACAGTCTGTGGAAGGTGGAGGAGCCAGCCAGGTGAGCGATGTCACTGGACAGTGAGTTAGGCCAGAGTGGCCTGAAAGAGGATGAGCTGGCAGCAGTAGTCCATCAAGACCTGGCTAGCACAATTGTACTTACAGTGCCTTGCGAAAGTATTCGGCCCCCTTGAACTTTGCGACCTTTTGCCACATTTCAGGCTTCAAACATAAAGATATAAAACTGTAATTTTTTGTGAAGAATCAACAACAAGTGGGACACAATCATGAAGTGGAACAGAATTTATTGGATATTTCAAACTTTTTTAACAAATAAAAAACTGAAAAATTGGGTGTGCAAAATTATTCAGCCCCTTTACTTTTAGTGCAGCAAACTCTCCACAGAATTTCAGTGAGGCTCTCTGAATGATCCAATGTTGACCTCAATGACTAATGATAAATAGAATCCACCTGTGTGTAATCAAGTCTCCGTATAAATGCACCTGCACTGTGATAGTCTCAGAGGTCCATTTAAAGCGCAGAGAGCATCATGAAGAACAAGGAACACACCAGGCAGGTCCGAGATACTGTTGTGGAGAAGTTTAAAGCCGGATTTGGATACAAAAAGATTTCCCAAGCTTTAAACATCCCAAGGAGCACTGTGCAAGCGATAATATTGAAATGGAAGGAGTATCAGACTACTGCAAATCTAACAAGACCTGACCGTCCCTCTAAACTTTCAGCTCATACAAGGAGAAGACTGATCAGAGATGCAGCCAAGAGGCCCATGATCACTCTGGATGAACTGCAGAGATCTACAGCTGAGGTGGGAGACTCTGTCCATAGGACAACAATCAGTCGTATACTGCACAAATCTGGCTTTTATGGAAGAGTGGCAAGAAGAAAGCCATTTCTTAAAGATATCCATAAAAAGTGTTGTTTAAAGTTTGCCACAAGCCACCTGGGAGACACACCAAACATGTGGAAGAAGGTGCTCTGGTCAGATGAAACCAAAATCGAACTTTTTGGCAACAATGCAAAACGTTATGTTTGGCGTAAAAGCAACACAGCTCATCACCCTGAACACACCATCCCCGCTGTCAAACATGGTGGTGGCAGCATCATGGTTTGGGCCTGCTTTTCTTCAGCAGGGACAGGGAAGATG
>BLSH010278714.1:1034169-1058936 GCA_018402905.1 Glandirana rugosa
AAAAGAATGAAAAAACGATTTTATGTTTAGGTTTTTTTTTATATTTTTTGAAAAAAAAGTAACGAAAACCGGCTAAGTATAAAAAGGAGTATAAAAACCATTTTTTATTAGCGTTAGGACCGGTACAAATACCTACTACTCCTAAGTAAAGACCAAGTTAGAACACGCCTGGGGAACACAGTTAACCCCTAGATCTCCCCCTGCAGGTTAACCCCTTCACTGCCAATGACATTTATACAGTAATCAGTGGACATTTAAATTTCTGATTCCTGTATAAATGTCATTGGTCCCAAAAAAGTGTCAAAATGGTCCGACATGTCCACCCCAATATCGCAGTACTGCTAATAATCACAGATTGCCACTGTTACTAGTAAAAATAAAAAAATAAAAACCCCAGAAATGAATCCTCATCATCCATAAACATGGCCAGGATTGCGATTATTTTTTACCAAAAATATGAGGAAAAATATGAATCGGCCAAAAGCAATGAAAAAAAAGTTTTTTATATTTTTTTTTGGATTTGTATTTTAGCAAAAAAGTAAGAAAAACTGTTTTTTTTTTTGCAAAATTGTCACTCTTCTTTTGTTCATAGCAGTGATTGAAATGACGCAGAGGCGATCAAATACCACCAAAAGAAAGCTCTATTTGTGGGAAAAAAGGACGCAAATTTAGTTTGGGTACAACGTCGCACAACCGCGCAATTGTCAGTTAAAGCGACGCAGTGCTGAATCGCAAAAAGTGCTCTGGTCCTAACATGGGAAATCCTTCCGGGGGTGAAGTGGTTATGCAATGGTTGATTTGATTTTTTCATCCTGATATGAACCCCCCTCCCTTACACCTTAATTGTTACATGGATGATTGTACAGCTTTTATGAACATTAAACATTATGGAAGTAATGTTTACTGAGGCAATAAAAGTTTATAGAGCAAGTTTATTTTTTTCCATGAATAGGTTGTTAGATTAAACAGAAGAGCAAAGTACAGGGGAAGTGCAATATGAGTGAAATATGAGGGACAGAAATAAATTCAGGCTAAGAGACATATATACAAGGTGTGATGTTTCTGGCATAGGCCTCTCAGATCTGGGGTTTCTGCTCTGACATAAATGTTCTATGTACTCTTAACATCGTAATATGATGGTGAAAAATAGACATTGACACAAAAAGACTGACCTGTGTATTTTTGAGGAATGCCATAGGATGATAAAACGTTTGCCTGTCTGTAGGAAGAATCAAATACGGCCTGCCAGTATGTACATGGGCACGGGCGTGAATAATACATCCAGTAAGGGTATACATAGTTAATGTCATTATAGTACCAGTTCAAACATTGCTTTCTGTAATTTGCTGTGTATCCTGTGTTATATTCAAGTCGATATGCCCATAAGCCTTTTATATCTGCAAAAAAAAAAAACAAAGAAAGAAAGAAATTAAAACATGCATTTATGTGAGATTATACAGTCTGCAGATTGCTTTTATTTCCCAGCTGTTTTCTATGTAAGAGGCACTTTATCAGTAAAATGTTTCAGGTGATATATCAATTCACTTACTTGTGTTTTGTCCTATGTATTGATCTGGAGTGTACCTTTTCTGGATACTAGCGCCATAACTTGTTTGTGGGTCATTGTATGCTGGGAAATTGGCAGCTGGACTGTAATATGAAGATTCTCCACTACAAATAAAACACAGTCATACAAAACACAGTAAATATATAACATCCATTACAGTTTGATAGAGTTAAGGATCACTAAACCCAATAATATAGATACAGTGGAGAAGCGTGTGTAGCCACTCAGGGACAGAATGTGTGTTATTTGCAGGATTGTCAGGTGTAAATAAATCAAATGAATCTTGGAAAAAGAAAATCAATGCAGCCACCACACCAAGGACTAGCAAGCTGCAATATGTTTCATTTTTGGCTTGGGGTTAAGATAAAGAAGCTTTGCTGCTCATAAAAACTTTACAATTATGCTGTAAAGAAGAAAAAGCTATTACAATGTGTAGACCAAGTTTTACAATCAAATAACTTTCTAGTATAATTCTTCTAACCTCAAGCTGTCATGGTTTGTGTCATGAATAAATTACATGTATTATGTCAAGTAAATTACATGGTTTATACACTGGTCAACTAAATTTAATATTCTCCAGTCAAGCGTCTGCCTCATTTTGGAAAACTGGAGGGTAGGAAAGTTGAGCAAGGATAAGATCTAAAGCAGGGGTCTCAAGCTGGCGGCCCTCCAGTGCTATGAGGCATTGCAAGGCTGACAGTTACAAGCATGGCTCCCACAGGCAGAGGCATGATGGGACATGTCGTTTTGCAACAGCTGGAGGGCTGTCAGTTTGAGACCCCTGATCTAAAGAGTTAGCAAAAATGTGCATTATTTAAAATGTGAAACTAAAGCATGAGGATGGGGCAAATTCAAATGACATTTTCAGTCTAAACTCCTCATTTATAGGGTGTCAGATGGACAGTGACAGTGTGTGGCAGGAAGGATGTTCCAGGTGTTTCTTTGGATTCCATTTTGAATCACTACAAAATTAAATGATTCACCCTGTCCAAATAGCGAGAGTTAAAACCAGACTGAGTCTCGCATAGGTAAAAGTTACCAAACCATAAATACCATAATTGTTACTGAACTCTGAATTTTCCAATGAAGACTAGACAATCCAGGTTACCTTTTTCAATTTTAAGTGGAACTAAATCCACCAATTTAACTGTCTCTCAAAACAGTTATATTTAAGGCATACCATAAGAGCACTTTCACACTGGGGAGGTGGGTAGTGGTAAAGTGCCACTAGTTTTAGCGGCGCTTCATTGCTGTTATAGAAGCGCTTTTGCGGCGCTATTCGGGTGGTAGCAGGGAGCTTTTAACCCCCCGAAGGGGTTAAAAATGAGTTAAAGGCGCCCGTGCTCGCCGCTTCCGAAAAGGTGTTCAGCCGCTTCGGAAGTGCTGGCCATTCATTTCAACGGCAGGGGTGGTGGAGGAGCGGTATATACACCGCTCACCGCACCGCCCCATAGATGCTGCTTGCAGGACTTTTTTTTGTGTCCTGCAAGCGCACCGCCCCAGTGTGAAAGCACTCAGGCTTTCACACTGGAGACACAGAAGAGGCAGTTTTCAGGTGCTTTAGAGGCGCTATTATTAGCTCAAAAGTGCCTGAAAAACGCCTCAGTGTGAAAGTGGCCTAAATGATAACTGTCACAGCTGCTCTCACCCGAACTGCCAAGCCATCAAACTACTGGTGTCATAACTGATCACATATACAACCCCATGGCAACTGCAAATCAAAGAGTGGCAAAGATGAGAGCTTCCTTGACTGTAATGGATAAGAGGGTTTTGTTCCACTTTAAGTATGTTGTACAAAATGCTACAAATTTTGCCACTGAACATGATCAGTATTGACATACAGATGTGTTCCTAGGACCATAACCAGTTCTTTACCTTACTTTGAAGATAAAATATTAATAAAGTATTTGACATTTCCATACTCAGATGTTAGACATATTTACTTAAAGAGATAAGTACCTAAAGTAGCCCATCTTGGGTAAGTAATTAGAAGGAATTGATAAATAATTCCAATTCATTCCTCCATCTGCAAAATACATCAAGCAGAACGAGTAGGTGCCATCTGTGACAAGTACAGCTTGATAGGTGCTTGTCTGAAGAAGAACACATGAAAGCAAATCATGAAAACAAGCCAGGGATGCAGGATAATCTATATCATTCACAAACTAAGGGGACAATAGAGTGACTGAAATGTTATGGCAAACAAACCTGTAACCTTCTACCTGCTACAAACTACAAGTGCATTACAGAGGAAGTAAATTTGAATTATTATTTGTTTAGCTATACAAGTAAAAGAAACCAACCATCACATTGCATGCATTACACAGTCAGGTTCTGCTTTCTGTTCTGCTATGCTCCACAATTTTTTGCGCTTTACATGTGTATCGGGGGGGGGGGGGGGTTAGTTAAAATGCTGTTATGAAAAGAGTATGTTCCTTTAATATTTCAGAGCTTTTGTATAATACATGTATATATTTAATGATGTACACGTGTATAAATAACATATTGGTGCACCTGCGCTCTGGTAACAGGAATCAACCAAAGAGAACTATATGTAAAAGGAGAGTTCTGGAGGCACACAGTGAGTAGATTGAAGTAGTTCACTAACCATTCCGTCAGTGGGTCATTCAGAAGTCACTGCTCCAAGCCTCCATCTCAGCATCTCAGCTGCTTTTATGGCATATGCTTATAATTAGTACTCCAAAGACAAGCTGGTAGGTTAACTGGCTCCTGTCTAAATTGGCCCTAGTATGTTTATGTATGAATGTGAGTTAGGGACCTTAGATTATAAGCTCCTTGAGGGCAGGGACTGATCTGAATGTACAATGTATATGTAAAGCACTGTGTACATTGACCGCACTATATAAGTACCTGAAATAAATAAATAAATTAATTAATTAATAAGTAAAAATTGATGAAAACGAGTAAAGTCATCAGTGTGCGACTTTTCTAAACCCTGTCAGGTCTCAGACATGTGTCCCAGTTGAGTTTCAGTGAGTGACCGTGAACCAGTCGGAAATATATATTTATAGCTTACTGACAGTATTTGTGTGAGGAGATCTGGAGGCAGTGAGAGGGGAAGGCAATCCCCTCATTGCTGCATCACAGGACTACATAGGGTAAACTGAATTTGAGTCAGAGGGTACTTAGCTAAAATTAAGGCCAGACGTTACTTGGAGGCGAGAGATAAACTACTAACTTTTCTCATACAATAATGGACAAGCACATACTTAGAATGCACTGAGCAAGGGCTCAGAAAATGGAAGTTCAAAGCTGATGAGTTCATGAGAGGAAGAATAGCTTAGTCATAAGGTAACTGGTAGAAAGAACTTTATACAGAATGTTGTTTCTTCAAGCAGAAAGCAATCTTATACATTTAAATTGGAACTGAACTAAAAAAAGTGAAGATTAAAGGACCATGAAAAATGTACCTTTAGTCTGGAATTTCTCCTGCCACACAAGGATGCCTAGGCATGCCTGTGCCTATGGCCTCATAGCTGTATATCTGTAGTGTGAGATGAAGGCACTGTGCTTCTGGATACTAGTCTCAGGAGATTTGAAGTAAGGTATGGTGACACCATTACTATACTGTTTACTTTTTTGTCTGCTAAAGGCTATGACATGAGGAAGCAATACCTTGATTCTCTACCTAGATGGCTACCTTCACACAGAGATACAGTGCACAATAAGCAATAGGGAAAAAGTCAACTGCAGAGATACAAAAGGCTATAATGGGGACTAGTCCTTTGCTCTATGAATACTTTTTTTAGTCACACCTTCCAAAATTCAGTTCTTCTTTAAGTGAAAACCCCTCCAAAGTGTTCATTAAAGGGTTAGATCACCTTTACCAAAAACTGCCTATGCAGATAAAGGACATCTTTAGATAAAACAAACTGTGCAACTCTGACTAAAGTTGAATAATGCCCTTGCTATAGGTGTAGGCCATTATGTACCTTCTAAAGCCTGACTGGAATACCCCCAGGACATTGCTAGGATGTTGCTAAGAGCAGTGTAGTTATTACTGCTCACCTCCACCACCACAGGTGTGTGATCTTTCTCTAAATCTTCAAATACCCTTGTATTCTTTTTCTCTCTCTTTATACAACATCCTCTGAGCTCAGATTTTGAGAGCTCACTTCGGTGATAGTAAAGGTGAACAGAAAGAAGGCCTCTCAGCAATGTCCTAACAACATCCAGGGAGTATTCCAGTTAGACATTATGAGGTATATATATATAGCCTACACCTATAGTAATGGCATTATTCAACTTTAGTGAAAGTTGCACAGTTTTTGTTTTATCTACAGACATATCTGCATAGACATGTTTTGGTGTAGTAACCCTTTAAGTAGCAGTTATTTATTAATGAAATCTGCACCATTAGACCACTAATACCCCTCTGTCAGCTGTTAGCAGTAAAGTTTACCATAAACACGTAATATGATAAATATATAAAACTATAACGGTGGTTAGTTATTGCAACCTCAGTTACAACATTTACCCTGTTACGTTGTCATAAAAGATTTCCTATAATGAATAAATGTTCTATTAGTAAAAAATATATAAACTGTCTGCACACACTTTGATTTTATCTAAACTATAATCTGTCAGGCCCATAAAATGTATCAACAGTTAAGGGCCTGGCTAAACAATATCTTCAGATTATATCCAAGGAGACAGATCCTCATGGTATAAAGTTGTTGGAAAATGTTTTTGCATCAACGTATAAAATCTAAAAGAAAATCTGTGGTCATCATAACACATATTAATGGCATGCAAGCATTCTAGTACAAATGTACCTGTGAAGAACTGAAGAAATATGCAGGATATGGTAAAACTTGATACCAAGTTATCTTTAATGCCCAGAGAGCCTTGAAATTTGAAACAGTGGTGAAATTCAATTTTATTTGTGATTCCAATTTAGCTTTAAAATCTGTATTTTGGTTTGGATTGGCCTGGAAGTCATAAATCTGGAAAAAAAATATATGTTTGTTATAA
This sequence comes from Glandirana rugosa, assembly GCA_018402905.1. NCBI lineage: Eukaryota > Metazoa > Chordata > Amphibia > Anura > Ranidae > Glandirana > Glandirana rugosa. The sequence continues at coordinate 1,040,732 of BLSH010278714.1, forward strand.
ACAATCTCTCAGTGCTTACTGCCAAATCATTCAACCACTTAGATGCACCAATTTGATGACCCAATAAGAAGCACAGAACACTCTAAATCCTCATACACACGGGACGACGATCGTCTACAACAGGTCGTACTAACGACCATTGTATGCGATATCGATCGTTCATAGCGCGATTAGAACAGCCGAACATATGACGGTCGTACAAGGGAGTTGTATGAGCAGACTAGAAAACTTGGTCGTACCAACAAGCGCTCATACGACCGTTGTATCGTGTGTACAGAGCAGTTGATACAACAAGTTGTATTGTGCAAAACACGCATGCTCAGAAGTCAGGAACGGCCGGATGCTAATTACATGCACCTGAACGGTCTTTCTGTGCTCGCACGATCGTGTAGTGCAGTCAGTATGCAAGTTACATTATGTAACATACGATTTGCGACGATCGTACGTATGATCGTCGTCCCGTGTGTACGAGGCTTTAAGCCCCGTACACATGGTACAACGGTTGTACAACAACCGTCTTACAACCAGCTTGTTGTACGATCATCTGACTGTTAGTACGCTTGATTACAACAGCCATCGTACAACGGTTGTACAACAGGAGTTGGATGAGCAGACTAGACAACTTTGGTTGTGCAACAAGCAGTTATACAACTGTTGTATCGTGTGTACAAAGAAGTTGGTCCAACAATGTTGTATGTGCAAAACAGGCATGGTCAGAAGTCAGGAACGGCCGGAAGTGTCCATTCTGTGAAACTTACATTCCTAATTCACAAATTACATGCACCTGAACTTTCTCATTATACACTCGTAACACGTCACTACGTTAGGCTTGGTTGTACGATCGCTTAGTGCACGTCAGTACGCGAGACACAACAGGCAACATCCAACTTGGTCCAAAGTTGGACGTTTGGTTGTACAACCGTTGCACCATGTGTACGAGACTTTATTAGCATTATGGGGAGTGAGGGTGAATGATATTTAAATAACTGATCACTGAAAGCAGCAATTGGAAAAACAGATGTTTACTACTTAACTATCATAGCATTATTATTCTGAATCTATCATCTCCAGACAAATGCTATATTGTAATTAAAATGTCACTACATTATGAATAAATATCTGCAGAACAGTACTGTCAGCTCAGAACGTGGAGCGTTTCTGGTCAGAGATTTAAAGTGTATAACCAAAACTTTTTTTTTTTAGCTTATAATAGATTAGAGAGAGATACAACATAGAACAACTGTCAAATTTTATTGCTGCCTGTGTCCTCACTAGGGAGTTTCATCCTCTCTTGTGATATCATAACATAACAGAACATAGTCACTGAAAGTAAAGGAAAATCAAACATTTTGAGTTGTCAAGGGAGGAGGCAGAAAGGAGAACTTTGCAATGAGGACTGGTGACAAATGGGATTTGCTCTAACTACCTGTTGTGTCTACAGGACAGGAAGTGAAAGCAATTATACCCAATGGGAAACAGATGGCAGAAAAAGTAAAAAAAAACTGGCAAAAAATAGGCAACATCGGTTTCAATGTATCAGGCTGTAATACATTTTTATATACTATCTTAAGTATCTTAAAATATTGTTTTGTCTCACCTGGTAGTACAAATCCCCCATACGGGAGAAGTCAGCATCTGCCCAGAAAACAGCGATCATGGGTGGCGTGGAATAGTCATTGTTGTAGAAATTGCTTAATGGGTAAGGCATTGTGTAAATGGGGTCATAAGAATTCCGACGAAATATGATAACACCATTGTCTGTGAACTGTGGAAAAGAAATAAAAAAATCATATTAATCAGTTTAAGAAGAAGAAGATCTATAAATGTTTAGTACAAAAAGGTTGATGATGAATTAGTATTCCAAATATTGCACAATTATTTGCAGCCAAGCATTTCAGAATGGGTTACAAGATGGAATTGAGTCTCCAGTTTTTCTTCAGCCATGATGCAATATTAATCACAAACGTTAATACAGAACTCCAAAACACTGATTGTGTGATTAAAATAAAAAAGTGAGGAGAATCTTCATTTAAAAATTGGGTGAATAATTACTTAAATTATCCAATATAATACAATGCATAATCATATATTCAAAATGAACAGAAATTAGTTTTTCACACGATTAAAGCGAATACTCGCATTTTTTTTGGGTGAAGATTTTTTAACATCTTTGATGCATCAACATGAATATATCTAACACAGCCAGCAATAAAAGTACTTTTATTAGTAGAATGGGAAAATGTTCTTCTTGCTGCATGTGTCCTGTTGACAAAGTTTCCTTACTTACTGTTTTGTCACCATGATAGGAAGTGATCAGAAATCTTCCCAACAGGCACATGGAAACAATAAACACTTGATAAAGATTCTAAACGTTTCTCACGCTATCCAACAAAAAAAAAATAGTTGCAGTTCTACTCTACAGTCAAATGTTTAATATTGTTTACCACCACTAAAGGTATTGTAGCTATTTATTTGTTTATACTATATTGTCATGTACGTTATGAAAATCATTCAGTTAATTCATTTTCCCTTTGTTTTAAAGCATTTAATAATATTTTGGTGTCTTCAAATAAATATGGCCTATTGCTTATTATATTTGTATCTTCCAGCCATCATGTAGAGCTTGAGGTTTCCTTTCTCATGTTCCCAGGCTAATCCTAACTGCTGTACTGAGAATGTGTGTTGTTTACAGGGCTCAGTAGCTGTAGTTGTTATTCAAGAACAGCTGAATTATTGAGAAAAGTGGCTCATAAACTCCCCTACTCTATAAAAAAAAATGTCATTGCTATGCAACACTAATGCAATGTGTTTATTTATACCATAGCAATTTATTTAAGCAGTAAACTAAAGAGAACAATTTAAACATGAAAAACTCTTAGAAGTAATATATAATAAAGATGACATAATACCATTATAGTTTTCCCTTAGCTTTTTCATTTTGTTTTTCTTTATTATCTACAAGTGTGTGTTCAGCTGGATTTTCTTCTGCTTTTGCAATAATGCAATCATATCAGCTGTCAAAGTTATTAACATCATGTGAACAGGGGCTGTATCTCACACACACATCCACCCATGAACATGCAGCGGTGACCAATATACTAAATGTAATTAGTATATTTAGTATTTAGTGACCAATATACTAAATGTACTAGGAGGCCTCATGTGTAGAGTTGAGTGAACCCGAACTGTAAAGTTTGGGTTCGTACCGAACTTTGCGGTGTTCTGGACCCGAACCCGAACTTTTGAAAAAAAGTTTGGGTTCGGGTTCTGGTATTTTTTTCCCGCTTGTTGAATAGCTGCAGGGCAGCCAATCAACAAGCGTTTCCCTGGTTTGCCCTTAGAAGCCATCACAGCCATGCCTACTAATGGCATGGCTGTGATTGGCCAGTGCATCATGTGACCCTGCCTCTGTATGAGCTGGAGTCACGTAGTGCTGCATGTCACATGCTCTCAGGCTAGTGTAGGGAGAGGATGCTGCTGGTGCTGTAAGGGACAGATTATTGTTATTTCCCTATCCCCATTTCTTTGTAGGGCACTTGTCCTACTCTTACCCCCACTTTTCTTCATTTTGCAGCCCTCTAGCCCTTTCCAGGACTTTTTTACAGCCATGTATGTGCCCAAAAGTTCGGGTCCCCATTGATTTCAATGGGGTTTGGGGTCAAGTTCGGACTGAACCCGAACCCGAACTTTTCCACGAAAACCCGAACATCCAGGTGTCCGCGCAACTCTACTCATGTGTGGTCAGAGACATTACCAAAGAGCTTCTCATTATATTCCACATTTCTAATGCTACAGATTGTCAGAGACTGTGGACATGTAGCAGGAGATGGTCAGAGATGGGAACATTTTATATGAAATCACTGTACATACAGTTTCTTTATAAATTCTCCCATATTTGCTCTCCCTAAAAAAAAACCCTTAGTAATCACAGTTAATATCCCTCATTTGCCAGAATTGTAAGCCTGTCCCTGATGTCATAACAGTACTTATAAATGCACGACTTACATATAATGAGCTGTAAAAAGAGCCACCAAAAGGAAATCCCATTGGGACGTTGATTATAGGAGAGGCAAAATCCATGTAGCGCTGGGTTGCTCTGGACCCACCAGAATAATCAAACAGTCTGTCCTCTAAAAAGTAAATAAAAATAAATCAATTTATTTTGCTTACAAACTATACATACTATATAATAACTATGTTCCTCTTTTTCCTAGCTTTGTTGTTCACTTGGAACTGTCTGTAACATCTGCATAAATTGAGGAGATACTCAGCCTAAGCCCAGGTTCATACTGAGTGCGGGAATGAAATTGTGCAAACGCATTTGAACTCGCACCATTTCCTTCCCGCATGTCAGTCCCGACTTCAGGTGCGATTTCAGAGACATCTGTGCGGTTTGCTGCACAGATGTCAATGGAAATCACATTTGAAATCACCAAAAGTAGTACAGAAACTACTTTTGTAAATCGGTGCGGCGCCCGATTAGAACGGTGCCATTGCTGGCAATTGCCGCCAATTTGGCATGTCAAATCACATGCCAAATCGTGTCAATGTGAAGGCTGGGCAAGCCCTGGTTCACATTGGTGCATTTCGGCATGCGATTTGATATGTCATATCGCATGCCAAATTGGCGGCAATTGCCGCCAATGGCACCGTCCTAATCGGGTGCTGCACCGATTTACAAAAGCAGTTTCTGTACTACTTTTGGCGATTTCAGATGCTATTTCCATTGACATCTGTGCAGCAAGCCGCACAGATGTCTCTGAAATCAAACCTGAAGTCAGGACTGACATGCGGGAAAGAAATGGTGCGAGTTCAGATGCGCTCGCACAATTTCATTCCTGCACCAATGTGAACCTAGGCTAAAACATATCCTTCCTTTCACAGTGGATATGTGGTCATAGTCATGATATACTATATGCACATATTCAGAAGGTAAAGGAATAAAATTATGTTTGCAGCCCTGGCTTACAACTTGAGTGATATTTTGGTTTAGCACAGCTAATAGTGGTAAAATAATGTGCAAAAGCATCTGAAAATGAAAGTCATTTGCAGGGTCTGCAGCTCCAAGTAATGGATCTGCCTATGGAGGAAGAAGGCAGCAATTTTAAACTATTGGTAAAAAATAAGTAAATTAAATGGGATGCAGTAGAATAAAAATATTCCTTTATGCCCTAAAGCTCTGCCTATCCAGAAACAATTCAAAATAAACATTTAGCTATACCTCTGCAGGTAAATCCGTCCCCAATGTATCCAGACTGGCATGTACAATAATATGATCCAATTGTGTTAGTACAGCTTGCATAAGGACTGCATCGGCTTTGCCCATTTGTACATTCATCCACATCTGAAAAATAAAAGTGTTTATCAGCTCAATCAGTTAGTTTCTTCATTGATAACATTTGCTTTATGATAACAATAGCCACAATAATAATAGGTATATTATTACCATTGGTACATGTCTTCCCCTGCCAGTTAGATGGACAATAGCACATGAAATCATTTGTCAGACTAACGCAGATACCACCATTCTTGCATGTAGTGCTGGTGCAGAAATTAATATCTGAAATAACAAAAGAAAAGGACATTTATCTATGTCAAATATGTTTTAAAATTATTTGTATACTAAGCTCTGCCTATGTGGGGCCCACAAATTGTTACTTTACCACCAAAATAAGTTCAGCTGTACAACACAGATTTGGATATTGTATTACTTACTTAATTCACAGAACCTGCCAGTGAAACCTGGAGCACAGGTACAGGAGAAAGCATTGATGAGATCATTGCATGTGGCACGATTCATACAGGGATTGCTCAAACACTCATTGATATCTGTGGGTGTAAAAACAAAGATTAGTGAAGTGCATAATAACTATAGCAAGCATAAATAAAGAAGTTACATAAATGAAGCCTTCAATGCAAAGAAGGGAATATCTACTGATGTTGACTGAAAAGATTATATTGACTCACTAGTTTGACAGTTGACCCCAGTGTATCCAGGATTACAGGAACATACATAGCTTCCTATAGTGTTGTAACAAGTTCCATAACTGCCACATGGGTTAGAAAGGCACTCATTGATATCTAAAAGGAATTAAAAAGATATGAAATATTTTAAAAGATAGCTGCCGACAATGAAGCAAATCATAAAATAAAACAATCAAAACAGAATTATTCATTTATAATACAGTTGATGTAATAAAGGATTTAGATATTTTACTTTGCAAAGTGCATGTTCACTTCGTAAAATGAATTTTCATTTAGTGATAAGGTGAAGCTGCATTCACTTCAATTACACAAACACGTACAAGTAAAAATTTTAAAGCAGTAGTGAAAAAGAAAGCCAAAAAATCTTTTCCCTGCAAGCTAAGAGCATAATGTGCTAGTATGTGTAAAGGAAATGTGTAAGTTCTGTATATAGTTGTGTTCTATTTTGTATGTATTGCACACTGCACTCATTGTGCACACAACACTTACTACCACTTTAAATGGGTAGCATATGATCAGATATTCTGAGTGAACTATTCCTTCCAGTTACTTACTTTTTCCATAGATGTAACAATTCAGGACTAATCTATATGTATGGGGGGGGGGGGGACTAAAGAAATCATTCAATGACTGTATCATGTAGCATATAGGGTTAGTATACAGTTTACTCTCCATATTTCCCCTTGCATAAGTGATTATGCCTGATCAGAAAACAGGTGAGGGTGGCAGTAGATGTGATAGGCTAAACACAGAATGCGCACCAACTGCAGTGAGCCAGTGCCTTTTATAAGCACTGCCCTCACTAAAGATGGCCATGGGGTCATCTGGTCAGCAGTGTCCAATCAGACAGAGGCTTACCCCATGACATAGACAGAGGCCTAAGAGAAACGTGCATTCCTTCTGCCCTGCACTCTCTCTGCCAGAGGATTGCGACAGAACCACCTGTGTAGGGAGGTAAACCTACGCCTGCCTACAAAGACACATACAGATTTAACACAGTAATACATATTAAGTTATATGTTGTCTCTATTCAGAGTCAGGATTGATGTATTGGTGTGACTTGTATTTTCTAGGTCCACTTTATAGTGAACCTGTGCTTTGGTCATGAAGGTTAAATCAACAGGTTTAAATGTTGCCTAAAAATTGGTTGTTCGGGCACCAAGTGCTCTATCATGAGAGAATGGGGCAAGGTTTACATCCTCCCCATGCCCAAAAATGTCCCTACACTTTAAACAGTTGAACAAAGCAGCAGGGGGCGAGGATAAGAAGGTTTGGGGGGTGGGCATTATAAAGAACATTTTGCTTAGCATTGTTTTGTTTTGCCTTGCATGGGCAAAGGAAAGGTTCACTTCAAGATTAGAAAGATGAGTTCTTGATTTGTTACTTACCAATAGTGCATAATGGTCCAGACCACCCAGACAAGCAATTGCAGGTATAGGAGCCAAGGGTGTTATTGCAAGTGCCATGCGAGCTACAGGGATTTCTGACGCATTCATTAATATCTAATGGAGCAAGCAAAATAATTTAACTGAGCATACAATGGTAGCACATATTAAGATCAGTACATTCAAATATATTTTCAAGTATGCAGTTAGTGGCTTTGAAACAGGGATCAGAGAGGTTGCAGTTACCATGAGTTTTAGATACTCAGGGTCTCAGTGGGTACCCAACAGCAAACCAAATCACAGTATCACTCTCTCTTTCCCCTTTGGCTTTCTGCTTGATTGCCTTTCCTTAGCAGAAGCACTCGGGCATATTACTATGTTTTTTGTACTAAACAAACTGAGCATGATTTACTTGTATCATTTTTACAAGACCAGCAACCTTCAGCCATTAAAGATCCATTTTGGTAATGGTTACAAAAATAAAGTGTTTTTCTTTGGCTACCCTATTGAAGCAAGCACAGAATTTCCCTGGTCTACAATGTTTGCTTTAAGCAAATTATTGCAAAGGAAATAGAAACTTTTAATGGTTTTTGCTAATGATCATCTCTGCCGATATTTAGGGTAAATTTATAAAGCATTCTTTAAACATTAACTACAGGTGAACCATCCTGGTGCATTTTCTTTAAATGACAGCGATTGCTTTACTACTAGTGAATGTTTGATGAAAGTCACAATCCTGCTTTATAAACATTCCCCTTAGTGGCATTCCAAGTGGAAATGTCTCCCAGTCCTAATATAGCTTTAATACAATTTGAGATCCATGCATAGATACAAACATGCTTAGATGCAAAAGTCAAATCCCACACTCGCAACACCACCACCTTAATAGTAACACGGTCCGGCAACAAGCAGACAGTGATGCTAATTTTCATTTGGATGCCCTGTGTGTGCACAATGAAGGTACTCTGCTGGACATGAGTATGCCTCAGATGCACATATGCAGTAAGTTGCTGCATTGGAGCTTTTTGACCAGATTTAAGAAACAGTTTCTCAAAATCCTCCTAATTAAAATAATTTGTTATCCCTTGATGAATGTTAGAACTATCTGACAAATGCTAATAACTGAAGAAAGGCTGTATTTTATATCAAATGAAAACTATTACTGTGACTTACCTGTATTACACGTGGATCCCTCCCATCCAGCATCGCACAGGCATACATAGTTATACTGAGTATTATAACATTGACCATGCACACAGGGAGAGCTCTTACAATAATTATTCACTGCAAAAAAAAAACAAAAAAAAAAACAGAATGTACATATCATATAACTATAAATATTTGAAATAAATCAATGAGAAAATGGATATGATAGGCAAGCAGAAATTACGTTTATAAAATAATCCTAGGACATGCGTTTTACATTTTTTTTTGGTTGTACTAACCAGCCTTTTCCCTATCCTAAATCTCCACCTTGCTGCTCCATTCTGGTCATATCGCCTCTATTGAAAGACAACATGGATGCTTGAATAATGCAAACTTGCCTGTAACTATCAGTTATGAATATTCAAGCACAGTGCAGATAATATAGGTCAACAGAGGACCAGTGCACTTTTTACCCAGGCTTATAGAATAATTATTATAACTGCTCAGGCTAATGTATAACATCTGTATTTATGCTTCTGATTCTTCAGCTCCAGATTTGACACCAAAGTGTTTGTCTGCTATACACCTACACCTCTTCCCACCACTCGCATATGAATTGTACATGATTGCAATTAGCGGACCTCCAGCTGTTGCAAAACTACAAGTCCCATCATGCCTCTGCATCAGGGTGTCATGCTTATGCCTGTCAGAGTCTTGCTATGCCTCATGGGACTTGTAGTTCTGCAACATCTGGAGGTCCACTAATTGCATAGTCTGGAATACTGTATGGTGAACTATTACTTAGCGCTACTACTGAAGACCTAAAGTAGATATTTGGCATGGACGGAGATAAATACAGTACTTCACTTTTGGTATAAAACAACTAAGCAAGTCTTTTCTGAACCCTCACTTTTTTTCTTCAATGGCAGGATCCAACTATCTGAATAAAATATTTAAAATCCATTGTTGTGGTTAAATGGTGAAAAAAGTCCATGGGGGTTCCCCCAGAGAATATGATGAAAGCATATCTATAGCCAAAACTTTATTTTATAGTTTTGGATAGTGTGGGGATGAATCAGAGCCCCTGTCAGGTTTTACTGCTGTGAGAAATTTCCTTCACTTCCTGTCTGGTAAAAAGTTTGTTCCCAGGACAGGAAGTGAGAGAAAACCTTCCCAACAACATCAAAAACAGCAAGGCGATGCCAGAACCTCCATTAGCTTTTTATTGTTGTCTGTTTCCCTGTTGCAGACCTTCCTTCACTTCCTGCCTGGTTAAAGGTCATTCCCAGAACAGAAAGTGAGGGAAAATCCCTCTAACGGAGAGAGCCTTGGATAGCAGTAAAACCCAACAAGGGTTCCAATCTTAACCGATTGCCTCCAAAACTAAAAAAATAGCTTTGGGTATTGATTCATGTTTCAGCCCTGAGATCATTTTAAAAAAGAAGCGAGGTGAGTAGTGCTATTTTTTCAACCATATGGTTGCAGTATAAATAATTAAACGATTATAATTCATGATGCACAGGACTCTTTAGATCAAATTCATGCACTGTGTTTCTACATATGTGCTGCGTAAATTGACTGCGCTATATAAATACCTGAAATAAATAAATAAATGTCTGGCATTATTTGGTGACAAGGCTGCTAACCCCTTGAGGTTTCCCTGTCACTAAATTTTAATATGAATGTTTTTTTTTTACACATACAGCCCTGTTAGTTGAGTTTGAATATTTAAGATGGTGCCTCAGTAAGGCAAAAGTCCAGGTTTACTAAGAAAAGACAATGCACCGATGCACCCATAGACCCAGTCAATCAGAGCATAGTCTCACAGTATTTTCTACATGCATACATTTCTTGGGGTGAAGCACATATACTATGAAAGTGTGCATGTGATTAATTCCCCTAACAAATGTAGGTTGCTAAACAGCACATGATCCTGTCTCATATACAACTTAATCAATGATCATGAATGCATGCTTTTGCAGATTGGCTGTTTGCATTCAGTTGCACATGTGTTTTTTTTTTTTTTCAATTGTTCTTGGTAATTGGGTCTGGAAAGCCTAAATGTGATGCAAAATATGCAATAGGGCACATAATGTTCTGGTATAAGAGCTCTCCTCTCCTATATCTTTTAAAGCTGGGTGCACCGTATTTGCTTTGTTTATACCGACAATGTGGTAAATGAGGTGTTAAATTGAACCAAACATTGCAGTTGATTTGCTAAAACTGGAGTGTGTAAAATCTGGTGCAGCTGTGCATGGTAGCCAATCCGCATCTAACTTCAGCTTGTTCAATTGGAGGTTAACAGAAGCATTGTGAATACACCAGACTAAAGCCTCATACACATGATGTGGCGGTCGTACGACCGGACGTCCAAAATCGTATGTTTTGCACGTACAACTTTTGGACCAACTTCTCTGTACACATGGTACAACAGTCGTACATCCGCTTGTTGGTACAACCAAAGTTTTCTAGTCTGCTCATCCAACTCCTGTTGTACGACCGTCGCACATTGGCTGTTCTAATCGCGAGTACTAACCAACAAGTGGTTGCACGACCATTTTCATACGACCGTAGCACCGCGTGTACAAGGCTTAAGGCTGGCCATACATTCTACAATTTTCTTGCACAATTCTCCTTTAGATTTACCAAAAGCAGACAGGCCCTTGCACTACTACAAGGTAAATTTAAAGAAAATTAAAAATCATATAAATGTATGGCCAGCTTTAGGCTCCATTAACATTTGTATAGTGCAGCAATGCAAGCAAAATCACATGCGCTCTTACAACACACAAAAACACATCCTTTTTTCAGGTGCGCTGCAGTACCATTATTTCTTAATGGCACCCCAACACATTTTGCTAACGTGAGCAGACCCAATTCTACTTGCACTAAAGTGGTTGAAGAGGGTGAAGGTTTTTTACCTTAATGCATTCTCTGCATTAAGGTAAAACACCTTCAGTATGCAGCTCCCCTCCAGCCCCCCTTATACTTACCAGAGCCTGATCTTGATCCAGCAATGTGCATGAGAACTGTGGCTCTCTCCCCCCTCATTGGCCCAGACACCACCAGTGAGGAGGGAGTGGGGGCGGAGCTGAGCCAAGCTCTGTGTGTCTACGGACACACACACAGGAATCGGCTCGGGAGCAAGCTCACACAAGTGCCCCATAGTAAGCTGCTTGCTCTGGGAGTACTCAGCAGGGGGAAGGAGCCAGGGGTGCTGGTGGGGGACCCAAGAAGGGGAGGATCAAGGCTGGTCTGTGCAAAACCACTGCACAGTAGGTAAGTATGACATATTTTTATCTTTAAAAAATCGAATGTTTACAATCACTTTAAGCTTCAAGTGTCATGAATAGATAAGTAAAAACAACTTCATATTATCTTATCAGTAACATTTTTGCCAAGTTTTCTCTGATAAAAAAAACACTTCCTCTAGACACAGGAAAGAACAGCTTTTGCTGACAGATGTTTATATTACAATCAATTGGAGCTTTTTTTTTTTAAGTGGTATGAAACCCAAAAGCAAACATTTATTTTATTGCAGCTTATTAATTCGTAAATATGATGGCTGCATTTGTTTTCTTTTTTCTTTTAGGCTTTCTTTCTTTCTTTTCATCTGGTGATCCAGCCAGTAAGTGTATTTTTTTCAAAAGAAAAAGCCCTCCAACAAATGCTAATTACAGAGATGAGATACACCATTTAGCACTGCCAGGGGTGCTTACACTGATCAGATTTTATTTATTTATTTATGTAAATCCTTTATTCCCAAAAGGAGAAACATTTTTTTTCTGTAACTGATTATAAAGTGTTAACTGGAGTTTGGCTTCAATTTGTTAGTTGTATCTAAGTCTGCAAGTACATCTAACACTCATCTCCCTGCAGACTGACAATGCTGCTGTCCAAAGGTGCCCCCCCCCCCCCGTGCTCCTTCATCCAAAATGGGGGCACTCTAATACAGGAGGTGTGTTACTGGCCAAATCACCAGGTGAAAACAGAAGGAAAAAGGCCAAACAAAACAAAACTAATGCAGCCACCACATCTAATGATTTATTAGCTGCAATATATTTTATTTTTATTTCAGGTACTCATATATATCGCTGTCAATTTACGCAGCACATTACATATAAATTGTACATTCATATCAGTCCCTACCCTCAAGGAGCTTACAATCTAAGGTCCCTTACATTCATACATATACATACTAGGGCCAATTTAGACCGGATCTAATTAACCTACCAGCATGTCTTTGGAATGTGGGAGGAAACCCACACAGGCACAGGGAGAACATGCAAACTCGAGGCAGGTAGTGTCATGGTTGGGATTCGAGCCAGCGACCCTTTTGCTGCTAGTCGAAAGTGCTAACCACTACACCACTGTGCCGCACATATTACAATTCTAGTTTTGGAGTTAAGCCCTGGTTCACCCTGACACAATTTGGCATGCGATTTGATATGTCGAATCGCATGCCAAAATGGTGGCAATAGCCAGCAATGGTACCATCCTAATCAGTGCGACGCCGGACTTGCGGCACTGCACCGATTTCAAAAAGTAGTTCTTGTACTACCTTTTGCGATTTACAGGTGCGATTTTCATAGGCATCTGCAGTTGCATCTGAAATCGTCGCTGAAATCGGGACTGACAAGCGGGAATGAAATGGTGCGATTTCAGCTTAACGATTTAATCCCCGCACTCAGTGTGAACCTGGAGTAATACCACTTTAAGCAAAAATCAACTCTACTCTATTGAAGGGTAGAAAGGATGGACTAAAACAACATTTTGTAAATTTCAGAATTGTAGTGTAGTAGAAAAAAGTTTTTAAATCAATTGTTTTTTCAGGAGAAGTTATTTTAATAAAGTGAAACAATAAAAATGAAATATTCCTTTAAATATTGTGCCTGGGGGTCCCCTTAGTCTGCCTGTAAAAAGGTGCACCTCTTTGATGTTTAGAACAGTGCCAGAGCAAAATGACATTTGTGAAGGAAAAATTGGCATTTATTATCGCGGCTGTAATGTATTGCTGGCTCCCGGCAATATACAGAAAAATCACAAAAAAAATGTGCTTGGGCCCCCCCAGTCCATACCAGACCCTTTGGGTCTGATTTGGATTTTAAGGGGAACCCCACACCAAAATTTTTAAAAAAAATTGACGTGGGGTCCCCCCTAAAATCCAAACCAGACCCTTATCCGAGCATACAACCTGGCCAGCCAGGATAGTAAAGGGAGGGGCCACCCAGTGACATAATTGAGTGACCAGCCCTTCTGACATCACATGACGCCAGAAGGGGGCGGGGTCACCCGTACCTCACCTGGTGGCCCCGCCCTGGGCTATAAATAAAACGTCAACACAAAGCCAACGCAGACGGTTGCAGCCCTCCCATGGAGGAGGAGCTGTGCGTGCCATCTGTGGCAATGCATTATGGGGCGCTCCACAGCGGCAAAGTCACTGCGAACTCCCCATAATGTTCTTAATTCTTACGTTCAACTATAAACGCGGGCCCATACCTAAATGTAATATGGCAGACTGGAAGCATTTACTCATATGGTGTACGGAATGTCCCCAGAAATGTGATTTCTGCTTGTTTTATTGGCTTACTGATTTTCCCAGGAGTATGCACTAAGATACAAATCAGATTTTGGGCATCCTTGTATCTTCTGCAACAAGCATTTCAATTTTGGTGAGATACTCCCAAAAGGTTAATAACTTATAAAGGGATTCCATCCCTAATATTTTCCTCATTACAACCCTACAAGCAGCTGACTGATATGTATAAAGTCACTCCCATTCATATTTACTTTGCACATGGACACAGCAAACAAACAGATATTTCTTCAGAATAACAAAGGTTTGTTAAAATCCATACTATGTACATAGATCACCCAGAGGAAAATGTTTTTCTGTTAACAAAAGTGGAGATACTCTTTAAGTACCGTCAAAATACCATTGCAATCTATCTTACAAATTCAAGACTTTTTTATATAGTGAAAATGAAATTTAAAAAAAGTAGTTCTTACGGATGCACTGATTTGTGTTGCTTGGGTTTTTAGAGTACCCATCCTGACAGGAGCATGAGTATGACCCAATTGTGTTGGAGCAGATCTGGTCACATGGCATTTGGCTACATTCATTGATATCTGAAAGACATGATCATTTTTTGAATACAATAATAATAATGGACAGTCACTCGTATACATGTCCTACATACAAGCAAACCATTCTGCACAAATCCTCTACAGGCCAGATGGCCCTTATTTGACTTCAAAAGGAGAAAAAAGAATACAGATATAGAATATAGCAAGAATAAAAATAAAAGAATAAACAATAATTATAATTGTCATAAACAATAATAAAAATATGACAACAGTCATGTAAAAAGCACAGTCTTGCTTTGCCTTCATGTAATATATAGCTTTGAATAAAAAATATAAAAAACCTATGTCCCATGAAAATGGAGTAATATGTTTATGTTCTATAACTTACCAGTGCACATCCTGTCATATTGTGAGGAGTCTGGTATAAAGCCACTGTTACAACGGCACACAGGGTTTGTAGTTCCAGGACTGAAGTAGCATTGACCGTTGGTACATAGCAGGTTGCAAGCAATAATTGCTATTTGAAAGAAGCATTAGAAAACATTAGGCCAATTTACTAGATAGTGCGAAACAAAACAAAAAGTGTCTGTACAGATTGAGAGGTTTTCAGAAAAATGTAGGTATTTACATAGAATTTTATAAAATGCAGTAAGGTAAAAAATAAAACCTCCTGCCTTTACATTCACTTTAAAGTGATACTAAACTCAGATCCATGGCTCCGCTAAAGACTCACTCCTGTCATCACACATGGATAACCCTGGCGTTGGCTATTACGGCCCATCTCCACTCTTTGTCAAAGATATGAAAAATATTAGCCACACTTAGCTCATCTTCTTGTGTTTCTTGATTGCTACACATGTTTCCCCACGGCTGGATTCCTCACAAGGATAGGGGTGAGCAAGCAAGCAGTGGTGAAACACATCAAGGAAGGATGGTTTTTGGGTGGAAACATGACTGTATGCAGTTCTTTGCAACAATTAATATATGCAAGCAGAGGAGCTAAGTTCCGGATTGCTGCTAATATTTTTCATATCTTTGACACTAAACACTGGTTTAAAAAAATCAACCCAAGTATGTATTCTTAACTCAAGAAAGTGCGCTCTGTTGCACTCAGCCTCCGACAAAATTTCCAAATTCTTCTACAAATACTCTTTTTGCTGCTTCTGTAATTTGACTTCCTGATAGAGGGTGGCTATGTTTGTTGTCTATGGTCCCCTTGAATGTAAGTACATGACCACTCTCTCTTACTTACGCTTGCGATGTACTAGGAAGTTAGGAACTATGGAGTATGGGATTTGTGGTGAGCATGGAGCAGTCCATATGATCATAACTAAAGTGCACTGCTCATTTCACACTAAAGGAAACTAGGGATGAAAAGGTGGGGGGGGGCCTCCCGGAGGAATTTTCTAGGAGGCAGAAAAGCAGGTCATGAAAAAAACATTACAGGGTCATACAGTAGTGGATGTGTATGGATTATTTTTGGAGAATAAGGGTATCGTTTAGTGTCACTGTAAAGCTGAATTCTGGGTAAAATGATAAATACCCAGATAAAATACAATAAATGGAGCTGTGTTGCATGCCCAGGGATTTGTAGTTCTGTTCAACTAGTTTTGAGATGTACACAGCCATTGCAGGGTGAAAGACAAGCTAATTAACACCTAACAGGTCATGTTCCCCCCACTCTGAGGCTTGCTAGTGAAGAAGAAATGCAGCAGATTGTTAAATGTACCTCTCTCTCTCTTGCTCTCTCTCACTTGTTCTGCTCTCTCCTCCTACGAGCCTTTCCCTTTTTAGCACATGAGCACTATAGCACAAGTGATTGGTTCCATATGCTGCTCCCCCTTCTCCCTGTCTAAACTCTGTTGGAAAGTGGGTTGCAGAAGGCTGATACCAAGTCAAATTCAAGTACTTACACTAGCTGCATTCAAATTAATTTATTAACAGTTTATTAATAATAAAGAATGTATTTTTTGTGTCTTTATATCAGCTTGGAATTAATCGTTAATGTTAAAACTACTCTATGTCTGAAGTCATATTAAAATGCAACATGCTCACCTTGTGTTGTTATGGCCAGAGTTGTGGAATTTATCCATGATGATGTAGACAATAAAGGCAAAGAAGCTGTAGTTATACTTGTGTATCTAGTGCTTAAAGTAGAAATTGGTCCATTGGTGGTTGTCATAGGTGTGTATGTTGTCACAGTAGTATTTATAATCCCCACAGAGGTTACTGTAGTTGTGTATTTAGGGGTTGTAGTAGTAGTGGTTAATATGGTTGAAGTAGGTTTAAAAGTACTGGTAGTGGGTGTAGTGGTTGTATTTGTGGTGTGTGTGGAGATTATAGTGGTAGGACTATATGTACTGGTGATCTGAGTTGTTGTAGAACTGACAACCTGTGGAATGGTCTGCTTAGTTGTACTAGAGGTTTCAGGGGTTGTTGTCTTTGCAGTTGTAGCTTGAGCTGAACTCGGAACAGAAGCGGTAGTAGTAATGATGCCAGTTGTGCTTGTCCGAGATTGTGTGCTGGTGAGAGTAACAACTGCAGAAGGTGTTCCAGGTGTGCTGGTTTCAAGCTCAGATTTAGTTGTTCTTTCTTCAGAAGTACTGGTTTGAGGAGTTTGACTTGTAACTGCAATTGCAGAGCTAGTAGTAGTTAGCTGAGGTCCAGTGCTAACACTGGTCTCCCCTGCGATAATATTCTCTGTAGTCCTGTTTCCAGTCGTGATAATTGTAGGTTGAGTAGTAGGATTTATAATACCCACAGAGGTTACTGTAGTTGTGTATCCAGGGGTTGTAGTACTGGTGGATAATATGGTTGAAGTAGGGTTAATGGTAGTGGGTGTAGTGATTGCTTCTGTGGTGTGTGTGGAGATTATAGTGGTAGGACTATATGTAATGGTCATCTGAGTTGTTGTAGAACTGACAACTTGTGGTGTAGTCAGTGTAGTTGTACTAATGTTTTCAGGGGTTGTTGTCTTTTCAGTTGTGGATTGAGCTGAACTCGGCACAGAATCGCTACTGGTAATGATGTCAGTTGTGCTCGTCTGAGATTGTGTGCTGGTGAGAGTAACAACTGCAGAAGGTGTTCCAGATGTGCTGGATTCAAGCTCAGATTTAGTTGTCCTTTCTTCAGAAGTACTGGTTTGAGGAGTTTGACTTGTAACTGCATTTGCAGACTTAGTAGTAGTTAGCTGAGGTCCAGTGCTAACACTGGTCTCCCCTGCGATAATACTCTCTGTAGTCCTGTTTCCAGTGGTGATAATTGCAGGTTGAGTAGTAGGATTTATAATACCCACAGAGGTTACTGTAGTTGTGTATCCAGGGGTTGTAGTACTGGTGGATAATATGGTTGAAGTAGGGTTAATGGTAGTGGGTGTAGTGATTGCTTCTGTGGTGTGTGTGGAGATTATAGTGGTAGGACTATATGTACTGGTCATCTGAGTTGTTGTAGAACTGACAACTTGTGGTGTAGTCAGTGTAGTTGTACTAATGTTTTCAGGGGTTGTTGTCTTTTCAGTTGTGGATTGAGCTGAACTCGGCACAGAATCGCTACTGGTAATGATGTCAGTTGTGCTCGTCTGAGATTGTGTGCTGGTGAGAGTA
>BLSH010278714.1:1110781-1126610 GCA_018402905.1 Glandirana rugosa
ACAATATCTTTGTATCTTTTCACTGCCGTCTTTTTCTGACTCATCAGGTAGCTCAGACGGGGAAAAATAAATAAAAAAAAATAAAAAATAAAAAAATAAAAAAATATAAAAAAAAAATGTAATTGGAGCAACAGACCAAATAAAAAGGGGCAGACTCGATGGACTACTCAGTCTTTTTCTGCCGTCACTTTTCTATGTTTCTATAACATGGAGAGCTGTAAAAAACGCCAAAATGTGACTGTAAAAAACGCCCGTGTGTGTGTGAGGGCTTATTGATGCAAAAGCAGCTTTTTCAGCATGATTAAAGAAAGAAGGAGCTCCCTGGATTTCTGACAGATCAACAGATTTTTTTTGTACTTGCAGCAATTTCTAAGAAAAGAAACATGTGGAAATGTGCATTTTTGCAAGCATTGTACACACTTCTAGCATGTAATAAACAGGCAAACCTCTGCCTATATAGAGCTCCCCCGTGGCACCCACCAATATTGAATATCTATGACTATCTATCAGAAAAAGAACACCTTTGTAAGAGCGGGCACTGGTCTTCCCATTTCTGAAGGGAAAAGAGATTAAGTATTGATTGAGGGGTTTATTTGCTAAGGGAGCAGAGAAAGTAAATTTGCAAAGTGAATGTTTATTTAGCTTAATGAATAGGTTGAAATTGCGTTGACTTTAAATACCCTATCATGAGCAAGGCAAATTAAGAACACAGGATTGTTTGCACATGATTGGATGACTGTAGTGAGCACAGTTTTACTTTATTCCATCAAATAAATGAACATTCACTACTCTTTCATTTAACACTACTGCTTTGGGATACTAGAGTCACTCTTTTGATATTTGTCAAATAAACCAAAAGTAATGCTATAAAGTAACTTTTTTTTGTTGGCAGTTATAATTAATAGTAGCATATTGTGGTATTTGTATATTGTGGTATTTGTATATTGAATATTGTGGTATATGTAAAACTCTATATACAGTGCAATATTAAATAAATACTAATAACTCTTATTAGAAAGAGGTTTGATTTTTATATGGATAGATTTTTCATCATGTTAGTTACCCAAGAACTATCAAATTATTAGGGGGTGGGCATTGTAAAAATAATTTTGATGGCCGTTTATGATGAGTGTAACCTTGATTTTTATTTTAAAACAGAATGATATGGTTGTTGCCCAGGTAATGTCCCTATTTCTACAAAACACTGCATAAGGGATTACAGATACTACATTAACATATATCAATTTAACCACTTAAGGACCACCCCACATGCATCTACTGCGACAGGGCGGCCCTTAACCTCCCTGGCGGTATTCCCGAGTGTGGCTCGGGGTGGATTTTCAGTACCATTAGCGGTAACCCCGAGCCACACTCGGGATCGCATCGCTGGATCCAGGCAGCGCTACTCACCTTGTCCCCTGGATCCAGCGATGTCCCGCGCCGTGTCTGCGGGTTGTGTCCGCCACCCGATGCCTCTGTGTGCCGGGCTCCGTTCCCTGCAAGCATCGTGTCGCACGGGGCGGAGACTGGCGGCAAATTCAAAAAGTGAAACACACAGTACACATACAGTACATTGTAATCTTACAGATTACATTACTGTATGAAATCATTTCACATCCCCTTTGTGCCTAGTGGTTTGCCCAGTGCCCTGCATGCACTTTTATATTATATATGTCATTCTTTCTGCCTGGAAACGTAAGAATGTCCATGGCAACCAAAAAGTGTCCCTTTACATCAAAAGTGGTTTTTGATCAGCTAGAAAACAGTGATAGTAAATAAGAATCATTTACAGAATTGAGTGATACTGATTTTTGGGGAAATTTATCATCAGAAACTGAAAGTGACGAAAGCGACAATTCTGCAACTGAGCAAATTTCAGTGTTTTTGATTTGATTACATTATTGAATAAATTTTATTACTATTACGTTATTATTTTTGATAATTATTTTTAGTTATTTATTATATTATAATTTATGATTTCATGTTTCAAACTTTATCATACCGGGATGTCTGCTAGACTCTTGTTTGGACAGATTTAAGTGAGTTATTCCTAAGAATTACAGGCCTACAATATAAAACACCAAATTTCCATGCAATATAATGTACCGCTTTCAGCACCAAAAATCTGAAATAATCATACCGCCAGGGAGGTTAAGTGCAAAATCACATACCTATACGTAATTCCTGTTGATTGGACACAGCGGGAGCCAATCAGCGGGTCCGGTGGCCGCGATGGCCACCGGGACCCGCAATCATTCGTAGCAGAGGCAGTCATTCTGTCAGACAGGATGAGAGAGATCTTGTGTTCCTGATAATCAGGAACACAGATGTCTCTCTTCCTCCAGTCTGACCATTCCCCACAGTTAGAAAGCACTCCCTAGGAGCACACAACCCTTTTAATGGCACAGATGTTAACCCCTTCCCTGCCAGTGTCATTTATACAGCGACAATACATTTTTTTTTTAGCACTGATTACTGTATTGGTGTCATTGGTCCCCAAAAAGTGTCACTTAGTGTCAGATTTGTCTGCCGCAATGTCGCAGTCCCACTAAAAATCGCTGATCCCCGCCATTACTAGTAAAAACAATTTAAAAAAATAAAAAGTCCTTGAATCTATCCCATAGTTTGTAGACGCGATAACTTTTGCGCAAATATATGCCTTTTGGGATTTTTTTTTTACCAAAAATATGTAGCAGAATACAAAGTGATGAAGAAATTCGATTTTTTTTCATTTTTTATTGGATATGTTGTATAGCAGAAGGTAAAAAATATTGTTTTTTTTTTCCAAAATCGTCTGTCTTTTTTTGTTTATAGTGTAAAGAATAAAAACCGCAGAGGTGATCAAATACCACCAAAAGGAAGCTCTATTTGTGAGAAAAATAACATCGATTTTATTTGGGTACAGTGTCACGCGACTGCGCAATTGTCAGTTAAAGCAACGTAGTGCCGTATCGTAAAAAATGGCCTGGTTAGGAAGGGAGTAAAACCTTCAGGAGCTGAAGGGGTTAAAGAGTTACTAAGATCAAAATAGACAAAAGCATAGCATTTCACATGTAAGAAAATATACAAATCAACACCTAAGAATATAATAATCATATTGTCCTTGTTTTCTTTCCACAGATAAACTGTACCTTACTGTTTAATATGTTGGTTTAGGTAATAACTAAAATATCATTTGCTGTATGCAGAGATAAGCAAATCAGTTTAAAAATTAGGGGACTCTAGCCAATTCAGCAAGTCACAATTTTCCTATTTCTTTTTTTATCTGAACTGAATATGGAAACATTTTGCTGAATTTATATGTGGGTTTTTAGTATTTGATTATAGATTACAGAAGTTTTACGTAAGCAGACTGTTCTGTCATATATATATATATATATATATATATATATATATATATATATATATGTGTGTATATATATATATATATATACAGTATCTCACAAAAGTAAGTACACCCCTCACATTTTTGTAAATATTTTATTATGACAATCTTCTTATAGCCTAGGCCATCTTTCTGTAAAGCAACAATTCTTTTTTTCAGACCCTCAGAGAGCTCTTTGCCATGAGGTGCCATGTTGAACTTCCGGTGACCAGTATGAGAGAGTGAGAGTAATAACACCAAATTTAACACACCTGCTCACCATTCATACCTGAGACCTTGTAACACCAACGAGTCACATGACAACGGGGAGGGAAAATGGCTAATTGGGCCCAATTTGGACATTTTCACTTAGGGGTGTACTCACTTTTGTTGCCAGCGGTTTAGACATTAATGGCTGTGTGTTGAGTTATTTTGAGGGGACAGCAAATTTACACTGTTATACAAGCTGTACAGTCACTACTTTACATTGTAGCAAAGTGTAATTTCTTCAGTGTTGTCACATGAAAAGATAGAATAAAATATTTACAGAAATGTGAGGGGTGTACTCACTTTTGTGAGATGCTGTAAACACACACATAGATAGTGAGAAAAAGAGAGGCAGAGAAACAGAAAAAGAGATAAAGAGGTAGAGAGAGAGAGATAACTGTGTTTAGTTATCTGGAGTTTCCAATTTCCATTGAAGGCATTTTTGTCATATGTATGTTCTAAATATAGGGACTGCAGTTAAGCAGATAAGATCTATTATCTCTTCAACAGCATTCAGCCGGTGTCTCCTAACTTGTTGAGTAACAATATCCCTTCTGTTTTCAACCTGGAAGAAATTTTTTGTTGTTTTAGCATTAGTTTAGCCGTCACTGCAATGCATTCCGGAGTGTCTTAGTGATGCATTTACCAGAATTCTTGAGCAAGTTTGTCACACACAATGGAATGCGGCATGAAGGTTGTATGTGGGGTAGAAGACCACAATGCAACTGGAAAATCCTGCTTTTCTTTTTATTTGCATTGTTTGGTGTTCTGATAGTTATCAGTACAGACAGTCTTGTGTAAGCAATGACATATCAAAGATGGGTTAAAGGTTATTGTTGACTCCCGAATTTGTTTTATTAACTGCAAGTTAGGATGCTCATTATGTTGATAGTCACATTATTTCTGATATATCTCATAACATAACATTTTCCAAAAACAAATTAGACATGATAAAAAGAAACTCATTCATGTTTGGTGGTTTAGTGTTTTTTTTTTTTTTGTTTTTTTTTTTTGTCTTTAAAGTGCAATAGATTGAGAAATTCAACTAAGGATTTTCTCATAATTTTTTGCAAATTTTGCAGATTTACAAAAGACAGTATTCATAGTAGGCACAAGCAATGGGAAAATAGACAGACAGATATCTTTCTGGAAAAGGCTGCTATAACACTCATGGTACACTCCTCTCCACAGAACAATCAGCACCCACTCAGAGGGAAATTATTCAGTACATTGAAGGTGATACCGAAAATTTCCCTTTAGCACAGTAGAAAGAACCAAATAATCCCAAGTGATTCTCAGATCAGAGCAATGCTTGCGATTATCAAGCTATCTCTAGTCAGGCAATCCTGTACATAAATAAAAACCAAAAGGAAAACTGCTTCTTTCTCTGAGCTTGCTTCAATTTAAATCCAAAAATGTAAGCTTTATATAATGTATCTGACCAGTCCTGAGAGGTGTTGACTGCATTCATTTTCTGTTTTCAGATTAACTATATTTTTGCAAGCACAGAAAATACCTGTTGATGTTGTCTCTGTAACTTCCTGTTAACCGAATTTAAATTCCAAACAATGTTACTTACGGTATCTCACAAACGTGAGTACACCATTCACATTTTTGTAAATATTTTATTATATCTTTTCCTGTGAAAACATTAAAGAAATGACACTTTGCTACAATGTAAAGTAGTGATTGTACAGCTTGTATAACTCAAAACCCAGCCATTAATGTCTAAACCGCTGGCAACAAAAATGAATATACCCCTAAGTGAAAATGTCAAATTGGGCCCAAAGTGTCAATATTTTGTGTGGCCACCATTATTTTCCAGCGCTGCCTTAACCCTCTTGGGCATGGAGTTCACCAGAGCTTCACAGGTTGCCAGAGTCCTCTTCCACTCCTCCATGACAATATCATGGAGCTGGTGGATGTTAGAGACCTTATGCCCCTCCACCTTCCTTTTGAGGATGCCCCACAGATGCTCAATAGGGTTTGGGTCTGGAGACATGCTTGGCCAGTCCATCACCTTTATCCTCAACTTCTTTAGCAAGGCAGTGGTCATCTTGGAGGAGTGTTTGGGGTTGTTATCATGTTGGAATACTGCCCTGCAGCCCAGTCTCCGAAGGGAGGGGATCATGCTGTGCTTCAGTATGTCACAGTATATGTTGGCATTCATGGTTCCCTCAATGAACTGTAGCTCCCCAGTGCCGGCAGCACTCATGCAGCCCCAGACCCTGACACTCCCACCACCATGCTTGACTGTAGGCAAGACACACTTGTCTTTGTAATCCTCACCTGGTTGCCGCCAAACACGCTTGACACCATCTGAACCAAATAAGTTTATCTTGATCTCTCATCAGACCACAGGACATGGTTCCAGTAATCCATGTCCTTAGTCTGCTTATCTTCAGCAAACTGTTTGTGGGCTTTCTTGTGCATCATCTTAAGAAGAAGCTGCCTTCTGGGATGACAGCCATGCAGACCAATTTGATGCAGTGTGCGACGTATAGTCTGAGCACTGACAGGCTGACCCCCCCACTCCTTCAACCTCTACAGGAATACTGGCAGCACTCATAAGTCTATTTCCCAAAGACAGCCTCTGGATATGACACTGAGCACATGCACTCAAAATCTTTGGTCAACCATGGCGACGCCTGTTCTGAGTGGAACTTGTCCTGTGTGTGGTCTTGGCCACCATGCTGCAGCTCACTTTCAGGGTCTTGACAATCTTCTTATAGCCTAGGCCATCTTTATGTAGAGCAACAATTCTTTTTTTCAGATCCTCAGAGAGTTCTTTGCCATGAGGTGCCATGTTGAACTTCCGGTGAACAGTATGAGAGAGTGAGAGCAATAACATAAAATGTAACACGCCTGTTCCCCATTCACACCTGAGACCTTGTAACACTAACTTGTCACATGACACTGGGGAGGGAAAATGGCTCATTGGGCCCAATTTGACATTTTCACTTAAGGGTGTACTCACTTTTGTTGTCAGCAGTCTAGGCATTATTGGCTGTGTGTTGAGTTATTTTGAGGGGACAGCAAATGTATATGGTTATACAAGCTGTACACTCACGACTTTACATGGTAGCAAAGTGTAATTTCTTCAGTGTTGTCACATGAAAGATATAATAAAATATTTACAAAAATTAGAGGGGTTTAGTCACTTTTGTGAGATACTGTATATCCTCATTTATCAGAAAGCTAAAAAATCTCTCCAATCCCCATGCATTGGTGGTTAAAGCGGTTATGTTTTCTTTTAACCAGTTCCCTACCGAGTCATTGTAAAATGACGTCGTCAGGGAACCTCCGTCGAATCCGGGCGGACGTCATATAACGTCCGCCAATTCTCGCCACTACTGCGGGCCCCCGCACTACCGCGGCGATCACTGATCGATCATGTCCCTCGGGACACAGCCCCCCCCCTTGATCGGGGTAAAGAGCCGGTCACTACCGACCTCCATGTGCACGCCGCGCGCGCGCGCGCCCACGGGGGGCACGCAGCGCGGCGATCGGAGCTGAGGTTTGTCCCTCAGACAAATCCCAGTTCCGATCAGTGTAAAGAGCCAATAGAATTGGCTCTTTACCACGTGACCGGTTGTGTCAATCACAGCCGGTCATGTGATGTAAACACCGATCGTGTGTGAGAGGGAGATTGTGTTAACAGCTTGTTACCGCCAGATGTACACACCAAGCACACTTATTCCCCCCTAATAAAGAGTACCTGTCACCACCCCATCAAAGTACCTGTCACCTGTCCATCAAAGTACCTGAGTACCTGTCACCAGCCCATCTGAGTACCCGAGTACCTGTCACCTGCCCATCTGAGTACCTGAGTACCTGTCACCATCCCATCAGAGTACCCGAGTACTTGTCACCAACCCATCAAAGTACCCGAGTACCTGTCACCAACCCATCTGAGTACCCAAGTACCTGTCACCGACCCATCTGAGTACCCGAGTACCTTTCACCAACCCTTCAAAGTACCCGAGTACCTTTCACCAACCCTTCAAAGTACCCGAGTACCTGTCACCAACCCATCAGAGTACCCGAGTACCTGTCACCAACCCATCTGAGTACCCGAGTACCTTTCACCAACCCTTCAAAGTACCCGAGTACCTGTCACCAACCCATCGGAGTACCCGAGTACCTGTCACCAACCCATCGGAATACCCAAGTACCTGTCACCAACCCATCGGAGTACCCGAGTACCTGTCACCAACCCATCAAAGTACCTGAGTACCTGTCACCAGCCCATCAGAGTACCCGAGTACCAGTCACCTGGTCATCAGAGTACCCGAGTACTTGTCACCAGCCCATTAGAGTACACAATTACCTGTCACCTGCCCATCGGCGTACCCGAGTACCTGTTATCTGCCCATCAGAGTACCCGAGTACCTGTCACCTGCCCATCAGAGTACCCGAGTACCTGTTACCTACCCATCAGAGTACCCGAGTACCTGTCCCCAGACCATTACCGTACCAGAGTACCTGTCACCTGCCCATCAGAGAACCTAAGTACCTGTCACCAGCCCAGAAAAGTACCCCAGTACCTTTCACCTGCCCATTAGAGTGCCCGAGTACCTGTCATCAGACCATCAGCCTACCAGAGTACCTGTCACCAGCCCATCTGAGTACCCGATTACCTGTCAACTGCCCATCAGAAAACCTAAGTACCTGTCACCAGCCCAGAAAAGTACCCGAGTACCTGTCACCAGACCATCAGCATACCAGAGTACCTGTCACCTGCCCATCTGAGTACACAAGTACCTGTCACCAGCCCATCAGCGTACCCGAGTACCTGTCACCTGCCCACCTGAGTACCCGAGTACATGTCACCTGCCCACCTGAGTACCCGAGTACCTGTCACCAGCCCATCAGAGTACCCGAGTACCTGCCACCTGCCCTTCAGATTACCCAAGTACCTGTCACCAACCCATCTGAGTAACCGATTACCTATCTGCAGCCAATCAGAGTACCCAAGTACCTTTTACCAGTCCATCAGATTATCAGAGTACCTGTCTCCA
Organism: Glandirana rugosa; assembly: GCA_018402905.1. Lineage (NCBI taxonomy): Eukaryota > Metazoa > Chordata > Amphibia > Anura > Ranidae > Glandirana > Glandirana rugosa. The sequence continues at coordinate 1,119,434 of BLSH010278714.1, forward strand.
GCCCATCAAAGTACCCGAGTACCTATCTGCAGCCCTTCACAATACCTGAGTACCTATCTGCAGCCCATCAGAGTACCTGAGTACCTATCTGCAGCCCATGCCTCATAGAATATACCTTGGGTGTTTGCTTTCCAAAATGGGGTCATTTTGGGGGTAATTCCACTGTCCTGGTGCTCCAGGGCCTTCAAAAGTGGGATAGGTATGAATGAAATTTTATGTGTAATTTATGCTCCTAGAACGCCTGACAGTGCTCCCTGTATGTTTGACCTCTCTATGTGGCCAGGCTGTGAAAAAGGCTCACACATGTGGTATCGCCATACTCGGGATGAGTAGCAGAATATTTGTTGGGGGGTAATTTTTGCTATGTATATGCTATGTGTTAGAAATATCTTATAAATTGACCACTTTGTGTAAAAATAAAAGTATTTGAATTTTCTCTCCACGTTTTTCGAAGACTTGTGGAAAAAAATGAACAATTCAAAAGACTCATAATGCCTCATAGATTATACCTTGGGGTGTTTGCTTTCAAAAATGGGGTCATTTTGTGGGTAATTCCATTGTCCTGGTGCTCCAGGGCCTTCAAAAGTGTAATAGGTCGTTAGGAAATTAGATGTGAAAATTCTGCTCCTAGAATGCATGACGGTGCTCCCTGCATGTTGGACCTCTCTATGTGGCCAGGCTGTGAAAAAAGTCTCACACATGTGGTATCGCCATACTCGGGGCGAGTAGCAGAATGTATTTTGGGGTGTAATTGGAAGTATGCATATGCTATGTGTGAGAAATAACTTGTTGTTATGACAATTTTGTGCAAAAAAATAAAAAATACTAATTTCTTAATTTTCCCAAGAATTGTGGGAAAAAAGTACAACTTCAAAAAACTTGCCATGCCTCTTACTAAATACCTTGGAATGTCTACTTTTCAAAATGGGGTAATTTGGGGGGTATTTGTACATTCCTGACATTTCAGGGCCTCAAGAAATGAGATAGGCCATCAGTACATCAGGTGTGATCAATTTTCAATGATTGGCACCATAGCTTGTAGACTCTATAACTTTCACACAGACCAAATAATACACTTATTTGGGTTATTTTTTACCAAAGATAGGTAGCAGTATAGGTTTTAGCCCAAATTTATGAACAAAAATGACTTATTTGCAAAAATATTATCACAGAAACTAAAAAAAAGTGGGGTTTTTTTTCAAAATTGTCACACTTTTTTCACTTATGTCACAAAAAATAAAGCACCCAGAGGTTATTAAATACCACCAAAAGAAAGCTATGTTTGTGTGAAAAAAATGATAAAAATTTTGTTTGGGTACAGTGTAGCATGAGAGAGTAATTGTCATTCAAAGTGTGAGAGTGCTGAAAGCTGAAAATTGGTCTGGGCATTAAGGGTGTATAAACGTCCTGTATTGAAGTGGTTAATAGCAAACATGTTGTACTTAGCTGCAATTCCATTGCACAGAGCAGTCCTGAACCTCCTCTTCTCATGTCCGCCATCAACACTCCTAGCTCCTCCTTTGCTGTGTCTGCCACCATAGCAAGCAGCTTGCTATGGAGGCAGATGTGCGGGCTCACTTCTGAGCCGGGCTGTGTGCATCCATAGAGACACACAACGTGATTCGACCCCTTCTTCTCTGCTCACAGGATTTAATTGACAGCAGCAGGTGCTACTGTCAGGTCAGGTCAGGTCAACTAAGGAATGGAGACATGTCAGCTCATGAAACACATATCCCAGAAGTTCTTGCACCTCTGACAGATCCCACAGCGGTGTTCTGGCATCTTACCAGCGGTGGTTCCAGCGCCTTATTCTTCAGTGGCAGCAGCAGGCTCCTGGTAGTTTCAGCAGCTCCATCAGTCTTTGCAGCAGTGTCTCCCCCCCGCCCGAGTTCAGCGGTCCTGCTCCCACGGTTGAAACCTCACCCACCTTCAGCTAAGAACCAGCTTCCCTGTGACTAAAGTTGAGCGAACCCGAACTGTAAAGTTCGGGTCCATGCCGAACTTTGGAGTGTCCGTGACCTGAACCCGGACATTTGAAAAAAAGTTTAGGTTCAGGTTCTGGGTTCGGGGTTTTTGATCACGCATGTTGAATAGCTGCAGGGCAGCCAATCAACAAGCGTTTCACTGGTTTGCTCTTAGAAGCCATCACAGCCATGCCTACTAATGGCATGGCTGTGATTGGCCAGTGCATCATGTGACCCAGCCTCTTTATAAGCTGGAGTCACTTAGTGCTGCATGTCACATGCTCTCTGGCTAGTGTAGGGAGAGGATGCTGCCAGTGCTGTGACTACTACTTTTAGGGACAGACTGCAGATCTAATAACATCTCATCCTGCATTATAGAACGATCTGACTGGACTAGGTAGAGTCTACTGCTTAGAGGGACAGATTATTGTTCTAAAATCATCTTCTAGTTCTATAGGGTCAGGTTCCTGCTGTTGCTGTAAGGGACAGATTATTGTTCTAAAATCATTTTACTTCCTTTTTCAGCCCTCTAGCACGTTCCAGGACTTTTTTACAGACATTTTTGTGCCGAAAAGTTCAGGTCCCCATTGACTTCAATGGGGTTTGGGGTAAAGTTTCGGGTCAAGTTCGGTACCGAACCCAGACTTTTTCCCGAAGTTCGGCCAAACCCACCGAACCCGAACATCCAGGTGTTCGCTCAACTCTACCTGTGACATGTTTAGATATGTCATGTGCGTGTGAGTGCAATACTATTGTTTTTAATAAATTCTCAAAAAACGAAACTACTGTACCAGATATTGTTGCCTAGCACCCCTCTCTCATTTTCTTTTTCTATTTTTTTTTTAAGGTGGTTGTGCTGCTCCCTCCATTAATAAAGGGGCATGTATTTATGTGCTTGATGCCCTTTTATCAGTGGTGATCGATTTTCAGAGGGAATTTGACAGGAGGCTAGCATGCAAAATGTGGTCTCCTGGGTGCCTATTAGAGTTGGGCCGAACACCCCCGACTCGGTTCGCACCAGAACTCTCGAACATCACAAAAGTTCGTACCCAAACCACGAACCCTATTAACCTCCCTGGCGGTATGATTATGTCAGATTTTTGCGTCTCAAATTGGTACATTGATTTGCATAGAAATTTGGCGTTTTATATTGTAGGCCTGTAATTATTAGGAATAACTCACTTAAATCTGTCCAAACAAGAGTCTAGTAGACAATCCGGGTATGATAAAGTTTGAAACAGTGAAACAGTGGTGGATCGTTAATAGGGGCGCCACCCCACGCTGGTCATGAGAAAAAAAGTGGTCTGACTCCTTTAAAACTGCATGACGTCACTGCCAGGCCAGGCACCGGATACAGTTCTACAGGATTTTCCCCCTTTAGTACCTGGTGACTGTAATTTTTTTAGCTCATTGGTCAGTGCTGCAAGTGAGAGTGTGTGCGCCAGTGGGACACACACACTCACACTGATTGGCTCTGGAGTCTGTCCTCCTGAGCAGTGACTGTTTCATTGGTCACAGCATGGTGGGCGGGACTGTGGCAGACCTGCTGGGACACTGGCGGAGTTAGCACACAGGTGCAGCACGGCCTCTGAGTGCGTGATTCCCTGGTTTCCTGTCCTCCCCGCTGCCTTCAGGAGTTCAGGTCCGTCCGATCAGCCTGCTGGTGGCCGCCATTGCCTGAGCCTGGTTGAGGAAGGTGAGAGGATTTATACTCCTATCTGTGTTACTGGCTGCAATATACCCCTATCTGTGTTACTGGCTGCAATATATCCCACCTGTGTTACTGGCTGCAATATACCCGAACCTATGTTACTGGCTGCAATATACCCCTATCTGTGTTACTGGATGCAATATACCCCTACCTGTGTTACTGGCCTCAATATACCTCTACCTGTGTTACTGACTGCAATATAGCCCTATCTGAGTTACTGGCTGCAATATAGCCCTATCTGTGTTATTGGCTGCAATATAGCCCTATCTGAGCTGTATACTCCTGGCACAATATGTGGAATACAGGGTCGGAGTGGGTGGATTCTATAAGGGGTGGGGCTTATGAGAAGTAGGATGGGTCAAAAAGGAAGGGCAGGGCCTGGCACCCCCCATCCTAAAACTTCACCAGCCGCCACTGCAACAAAATCATAAATTATAATATAATAAGTAATTATCAAAATAATATAATAATAATAATACAATTTATTCAATAATGTAATCAAGTTAAAAACACAGAAATTTACGTCTGATGATGAATTTCTCCACGAATCATTAGATCTGAATTCTGCCAGTGATTCTTATTTACTGTCACTGTTTTCTAGCTGGTCAAAAACCACTTTTGACGTAAAGGGACGCTTTCTGGATGGCATGGACATTCTCAAGTTTCCAGGCAGAAAGTTTCCAGTAAGGGACCAGTTCCACCACTAGGGGTCCTCGGTCTCCTATTGCTTCCTCTTGCTTCCTTCTCTACTCATATAAGCTCCATACCATCACGTTGCGTCACGTGCCTCGTGACTTCATCAAAGGGAATTATCCCCTTTGATGAAGTCACGAGGCATGTGACGTAATGCGTAGGGCGGCAGGAGAGGTGTACCCTTGATGTTACTGGAACGAGCTTGATGCTCGTGGAGCTTTGCATGTGATTTGTTTTAAAAAGTGAGTTTCCTGTTTTTATATTTAATAAACGCTTGTTAAAACGTTATTTGCACCAAGAGAGTTTTTGTTTGTTGCCCCCATATACCCCCCTGAGATGACCCCAGAGAAATAGCTGATGGTATGGAGCTTATATGAGTAGAGAAGGAAGCAAGAGGAAGGAATAGGAGACCGAGGACCCCTAGTGGTGGAACTGATCCCTTACCACACAAAGATACCTTTATGTGCTTTTTTCCAGCACACTTCAGGTGAGAGGCTTGAGCACCTAGAAGTGATATCACAGATGAACAGTCACCATATTATATGCCCTGCTAACATTTGTTTATGAATGCTCTTACAGACTATTAATACAGAAGTTTTACCCTTTTATATCTGGACTTGCTAAATGTTTTATATGTATGATCCGATGTTGCACAGCTTGGGTTGATTGATGTGGTATATGTTGGTCCAGTCTTGAGACGCATAACGATATACCACCAAGCAGTATTTATATATATTTTAAAATAATTTTACTACACTAAGATTTTATCATCTCAGGATTTTACGCTTGTTATGCATTTATACCCCCATCTGTGTTACCGGCTGCTATATACCCCTATCTGTGTTACTGGCTGCAATATACCCGAACCTATGTTACTGGCTGCAATATACCCCTATCTGTGTTACTGGCTGCAATATACCCCTATCTGTGTTACTGACTGCAATATACTCCTATCTGCGTTACCGGCTGCTATATACCCCTATCTGTGTTACTGGCTGCAATATATCCCACCTGTGTTACTGGCTGCAATATACCTGAACCTATGTTACTGGCTGCAATATACCCCTATCTGTGTTACTGGATGCAATATACCCCTACATGTGTTACCGGCCTCAATATACCTCTACCTGTGTTACTGGCTGCAATATAGCCCTATCCCTATGCGAATGAGTATGGGGTACATTGTACTCCTACTCATTCACCAAAAAAGTGTCAAAAATAAATAAAAATGGGGCAGTTTTAGACTATTCCTTTATGAAAAAAAATTAAAAAAACAATGTTCCCCGATGTAGATCCATCATCAATCATGTCACCTGCCGCACTGTCGGACCCGGAAAAAAATGCTTTGCCCACGACGAAGGCTAACCGCTGAATGCCTGCTCCACTGTTTGACAGTTCTTAAATAGGTAAGGGGGGACCACCTGGTGATGTCACCTGGTGGCACCGCCCCCTTGTGATGTCACTGACCGATGCATGCTGGGTGACCTATAGGGGCTTTTAAAGCATTGCCTATAGAAAATATAGGGTACCGAAGTTTGTTGTCATTTCACGGGCGAACGCAAATTTAAGGTTTGACATGTTGGCTAGCTATTTACTTTACTATTTCGTGCAACTTTATCTTTTTTATTTCCAAAAAAATGTTTTAATTTATTAGTTTGTGTGCCCTGAAATATTCAAGACCTTTTTTGAACTTACCCCAATTTAATTCCCTAGGGTGTTTTCCTTCAGAATATTTTATGTTTTGGAGGTTTTATGCAATCTTCAGGCCTAAAATGTTTTTTTAACCGCTTGCCGACCGCTGATCGGCATTTGACGGCGACAGTGTGGCGCTCCTGCGCGAATCGCCGTCATATGACGGCGGCCGCGAGATTGCGCCCAGTGAGCACGCGCGCGCCGCCGGAGGCGGCCACCCGCGATGCCCCCCCCCCCCGGAGTGAAAGAACGGAGGTCCGTGTAAGTATACACGGACCTCCGTTCTGTGAAGGGGGAAGGGCTGTGATCACAGCCTTCCTCTACATGGAAGCTGTGATCGCTTCCCTTCCCCAGCTAGGGCAGTCCCCCCACAGTAAGAACACGCCCAGGGAACACTGTTAACCCTTAGAGCTCCCCCTGCAGGTTAACCCCTTCACTGCCAATGGCATTTACACAGTAATCAGTGCATTTTTATAGCACTGATCGCTGTATAAATGCCAATGGTCCCAAAAAAGTGTCAAAATGGTCCGACATGTCCGCTGAAATATCGCAGTACCGCTAAAAATCGCTGATCGCCGCAATTACTAGTAAAAAATAAAAAAAAACCCAGAAATTAATTCTCATCATCCGTAAACGCGACCACTTTTGCGCAAACCAATCAATAAACGCCGATTGCAATTTTTTTTATCACAAATATGAGGAAGAATATAAATAGGCCAAAACCGATGAAAAAAAATGTTTATTTATATATTTTTTTGGATTTGTATTTTAGCAAAAAGTAAGAAATTTGGTTTTTTTTGCAAAATTGTCGCTTTTCTTTTGTTTATAGCGGCGATCAGAAATGACGCAGAGGTGATCAAATACCACCAAAAGAAAGCTCTATTTGTGGGAAAAAAAGGACGCAAATTTTGTTTGGGTACAACGTCGCACGACCGCGCAATTTTCAGTTAAAGCGACGCAGTGCCGAATCGCAAAAAGGGCTCTGGTCAGGAAGGGGGCAAATCCTTCCGGGGCTGAAGTGCTTAACCACTTCCCGACCGCCGTATGCAGAATGACGGCCGGGAAGTGGCTGAGTTATCCTGACTGGACGTCATATGACGTCCTCAGGATAACAAGC
>BLSH010278714.1:1152793-1163143 GCA_018402905.1 Glandirana rugosa
CCGAGTCACCGTTGTTGGTGAGAACGCTATATCTCGCTAACTGCACACTGGGCAAATGTAGTTGCAGGTGGGCCTGATGCGGATAGTCGTTTGGCGCATGTCCTTCCGCCACCAAGGATTTCAGGGCATTTCTCTTTGCCTCCTATTGCCTCATCCTCCTACTGCACTTCCTCCTCCTCCTCTACCACCTCCTCATCCGCTCAGTGTAACACCTTCACCACCAACTTCAGCACATCCAGGGGGAAACGACAGCAGGCGGTTTTAAAACTGATATGTTTGGGGGATAAACCCCACACTGCGCAGCAGCTGTGGACGGGCATTGAACAACAGACCGAGAGTGGTTGTTGCCACTGAGCCTCAAGCCTGGCCTGGTGGTGTGCGATAATGGGCGAAATCTCGTAGCAGCTCTGGGCCTAGCCAGTTTGATGCACATCCCTTGCCTGGCACATGTGCTGAATTTGGTGGTGCAGAAATTTCTAAAAAAGTACCCAGATATGTCAGAGCTGCTGCAGAAAGTGCGGGCCGCCTGTGCGCGCTTTCGGCGTTCTCACCCTGCTGCTGCTCGCCTGTCTGCGCTGCAACGGAACTTCAGCCTTCCCGCTCACCCCCTCCTATGCGACGTGCCCACAAGGTGGAACTCCATGCTGGAGAGACTGTGCGAGCAGCAGCAGGCAATAGTGGAGTTTCAGCTGCAGCACGCACAGGTCAGTTGCTCTGCAGAACAGCACCACTTCACCACCAATGAGTGGGCCTCCATGCGAGACCTGTGCACCATATTGCGGTGTTTCGAGTACTCCACCAACATGGCCAGTGCCGATGACGCTGTTCTCAGCGTTACTATCCCACTTCTATGTCTCCTTTAAAAAACACTTTGGGCGATGATGGAAGAGGATGTGGCACAGGAGGAAGAGGAGGAGGAAGAGGGGTCATTTCCACGGTTATCAGGCCAGTCATTCACAAGTGGCTCGGAGGGTGGGTTCCTGCACCAGCATAGGCCAGGTAAAAAGATTTCAAGCCAGGGCACAGTTCTGGAGGATGAGGAGGACAAGGATGATGATGATGAGGAGGAGGAGGAACCATGTTCACAGCAGGGTGGTACCCAACGCAGCTCCTGGGCATCACTGGAGCATGGCTGGGGGGATACGGAGGACACAGATGATACACCTCCCACAGAGGACAGCTTGTCTTTGCCTCTGGGCAACCTGGCACACATGAGCGACTAGATGCTGCAGTGCCTGCTCAACGACAGCCGAGTTGCCCAGATTGTGCTGATTACTGGGTGGCCACCCTGCTGGATCCCTGTTACAAGGACAACGTGCCTTCCTTAATTCCCTCACTGGATCGTGATCGGAAGATGCGCGACTACTAGAGCACGCTGGTAGACGCGCTGCTGAGGGCATTCCCAAATGACACAGGGGGCTCTGTGAAGGCACAAGGCAAAGGCAGAGGAGGAGGAAGAGGTCACCAATGCAGCTGTGGCACCGTCAGCACCTCAGAAGGCAGGGTTAGCATGGCCAAAATGTGGAAAAGCTTTGTCAGCAGCACGCCACAACAAACAGCACCACCAGCTGATAGGCAACATCTTAGCAGGAGGCAGCATTTCAGCAACATGGTGGAACAGTATGTGTGCACTGCGTACACGTACTGACTGATGGGTCTGCCCCATTCAACTTCCGGGTCTTCAAATTGGGCACATGGCCTGAGCTTGCCCTTTGTGCCTTGGAGGTGCTGGCCTGCCCTGCAGCCAGTATATTGTCTGAATGTGTGTTTAGCACGGCAGGGGGCGTTATCACAGACAAGCGCAGCCGCCTGTCCACAGCCAACGTGGGCAAGCTAACGTTTATTAAAATGTATTTATTCTACTGTGGATCAGAGCCCCAGGGCATCCTGTGGTGAGAAGCTGAAATCTTTTACTGCCTAAGTAGGAATGTTGCGATCTGTAGTTTGTGCGCAGCCTGCTAACGCTTGCACTGCTTGCAAGCTTGATGTTTAGCTACCTTGTCTGTGTAGGTCAGTGGTTCTCAACTCCGGTCCTCGGAGGCCAGGTTTGCAGGATAACTGAAATGCATCACAGGTGATATAATTTGCTGCTTAGTGATTGCAGTATTCTAGTCTGCATCTCCCCAAGGTAATACTTAAAATCTGGCCTGTTGGTGGGTCCCGAGGACCGGAGTTGAGAACCACTGGTGTAGGTGAAGGGTCACCCTTTGAAAACAGAGTGTTGTGCAAAGAAACGTGTGACAGTAACTAACGCCTGATGAGCAGCCCAAATCGTGTATGTGAAGTCCTGGTTGGAGTCGAAAACTCAGTCGATTGGGAACCTGTAGTAAGGTGACATAGAAGTCCAGATTTTTTATCCTGAAAAAGAAAAAAAAAACAGCCTAACCCACCCCTTGAAACGTGACTGGCCCCCTTGTGAAGATGTGAGCCCTATGTCAGGTTTTTTTTTTGTTTGTTATTTAACATCTTTCCTACAATTTTTTTACCTGAGGAAATAACTTCCAACCTGGTGAAGGATGGAACAAACTGAACTCGACTGACCTAAAGGAGAAACGACAGACAGAAACAGTGAGTGGCCAATGTGCCACTGGAGACGATGAGTGGCAGGATTGAGTGCCACTGGAGATGGGCTTGCAACGATAGGTAGTCTTATAAAGGAAGGCAAAAACAAGGACAATAGAAAATTAGGGCATGTGGGGATGAGATGTGATCGTGATTGACCACCAATCATGATTGTGAGTGTGTGGCCAGGAAAAATGCCAACTTGTGTCGGAGTTACATGAAGTTACAGTTTGTCTAAGATTTATATGTACGTGTGAACGTACGAATGGATGACTAAGTAAACGACTGATGGCTTGTGGCAGGTGTCTCAAAGTGGAGCCCAGACTGCGGAAGTAACGAGATACTGGAATCGTGTAGTGTCGTGCCAGGATTCGAATCATTGTGCCGCCGAGGTGACTAGACTCAAACCGGCCTGTGGAGTGTATGAATGGAGCCGATTCAGATCGTTGTTACGCCGTCGCGACTGGATTCGAACCAGCCTGCGGAGAACGCTATGCCGTGGATGCAACTGGACTGGAATTGGGGTGTGGGGTATACAAATGAGTGGTACGATGGTTAAGTAACAAACTAATTTCAGGAATATGTGAACGATTGGCAAGTCTAAAATGCGGTAGGGAACAACAAGGCAGAGGGAACCTACAAACATATGGTGACGGTAATTACGAATGGGGAACATGACAAACCGAACAACAACGATTGATACAAGAAAGGTTTACGAATCCTACCTGCGACAGTGAGAACAAAACGATCGACAAAAACCATGAACGGGGAAACCGCAACACCCTGGAGTTTGAATACATAGACTCACAAACACGCAGTGAGCTGGCAGAGTCAGCCTGGTGATGTAATACCACGCACTGAAACCGACAAGGACCACAAGTGAGTGTTCTGTTTATATAACCCTCCCAGACTCCTCCCATAAATTCAGGCCACCATACTGGCCATCTTATATAACCTTTATGAAAATACAAAGATCTTTTTTTAATTTTCATCTGTTTTATTGCATATTTTGTCGCGGTCAGCCTTCTCAGTTTCTTCTTCTTAGTAATCTATACTAAAGGCATTGATCCACAGCCCTATAGATTCTCAACACTGAGACTTTTTTTCATGGCCACTAATCTGCACACTTATCTCACACTCAGCTCTATAATTATTATTCTCACACTAACAAAAAGAAGCTTCTATCAGATTGTTTCACATCTATATAAATGTATAGATAGAAAAGGTTGCTTTCTTTATCACATTCAACTCTAACATTAAAGGTAAAGGAAACAAAAACAACACACTTGGTAAAAATGTAAAAAAGTCAGGCATGAAATGTTCAACCCCTCTTTTCTAAAGCTTGTTGATTTAGTCTGAAATAACTTTGTCATGGTACAAAAAAAACAAAAATTACAAAAGAAGAAGAAATAGATTTTCACGTACATGTAGCGCTACCTCCGGTACCGCTTTTAATAGCTGTTTTTTCCCTAACAGTACAGAGGTTTCCCATGACCACAAGCACCAGTCCATACATGTGAGCTCCAAAAACTCACAAGGATACTGTTCTCTAGGCTCCCACTCCAGGATTCTGCTGAGGACAGGGGAGTGGCCAGTATTCTGAGACATTATGTAAGCTGTCTCAGTCCATAGCTACCTCAGCTCTGCCACAGCTGAGACCTAAATGTACACAGTCCACAGGCTGTCTCGGTGACAGCAGCCCCAGAGTCTTTGGAACCCTCCTTAACAAGGAAAGAGCAATCTCTCCAGGGCTTCAGCCTATCTATTACCTCCCCAGCCACCTTCTGGGCACTCCTCTCCAGTGATTGGCTGGGTCATGATAAATATTCACGTTGGTCATTTGAAATTCCCTTAATATGCTCTGGAAGATCCTTCCAGGGAAAGGGGGAAGTAATCAAGCTCCCACCCTGTGGAACCGTGAACATACCAAAGCAAACAATCACTGATCCCTTGACTACAGAAGGAACAAATGCTACATTTGCCTAGCATCATACACTAGGCAGGTGCTACATGCAAATATTCCAGCTTAGAAATCACCCAAAGCAGAACTAAACCTATCGTTCAAAAACAACAAATCCAGAGGGTTCATGATGAGGTTAATGAGCATATTTAGCCATGCAAAGTAAAATTGTAACCTGTATGTGGTTCAAGTGTCTATAATTCTTCCTCCACCTGAAATATTCTTAAAGGGAATGCATCATGTATTTATATATAGCTCAGTATACCAGAGGTGTAGCTTGAAGCTTGTGGGCCCCAATGCAAAAGTTGACCTGGGGCCCCCCTCCCACTGCCACCTGCTGCTTCCACCGAGCGCTAGGATACTCCAAGTGGCTAAAGAGTTATTTCAGATCTTTACGTACATATTGAGAGGGTAATTCAAAAGATTTTGGAGGAACTGTCCACATTTTCACATACTTCTCCAATTCTTTTGAATACTTTGGAGCATGGGTAAGTAGCCTTTGAGAGGTGGAGATCTACTTGAACAACATGAAAGAGATCAAAGGTCACCGGGGTTAGGTGCCCTTTCTTACATAAAGAATTTACCTAACAAGGCCTTACTAACTAAATAGTAAGGAAAACGTAGAAAAATATAGTAGAACAAATGTCACTGTAAAAATATAAACTTAGCCTACCTTTAAAGTGGACAGTATCAGTCAGTAGAGTAGTGGACCTTGTCAGTAGGGCAGTGGGCAGTGTGTGGACAGTGTCAGTAGGGCAGTGGATGGTATAATTAAAGCAGTTGACATGTCAGTAAGGCTTGGTATTGGTAGGGCAGTGGATGGTGTCAGTCAGTAGAGCAGTGGACAGTGTCAGTATGGTAGTGGACTTTATCAGTAGGGCAGAAAACGGGGTCAGTAAAGCAGTGGATGGTATCAGTAGGGTGTCATTAGTTGTTTCATTTTTGTTATTTGTTTTGTTATTTTTTTACCATTTTAGTTTATATTTGTTAACAATTTTGTTATTTTTTTACAATTTTTTGAAGCCCTGTTGGGGGGCTTTGGTGAAAGACCCTGATGGAGAGCCTGATGTCTCACTTTTGAGACAGAGAAAGGAGATTGAGAACACAGCCCTCAATCTATATATCTGCAGCCTCAGCTGGCCAGAATGAATGAAGAGGAATAGCTCTGTACAGAGATTTTAGTTCACTTACAAAAGGAAGCATATTAAACACAGTTCTGTGTGTGTTTCAGTTATGAATGAACACAGTGAGTGATCAGTACTGATGATGCACTATGTTCATTCAGAAAAGGAAGGGGCCAGTAAATATGCCATTTAGGAGAGGTTCGGGGGTGCATATACAGGAACCAATCCCCTCCAAGTTCCTGCTACAGTTGCTGAATGTCGGTGGGAGGAAGAGAAGGGGAAGCTGGTTTTGAGTGGCTACAGAAGGAGAATGGAAGGGATCAGTTCCTGTATATGCTACTCCCAACACCCCTGCCCGTCCAGGTGTAAAACTGAATGTGACAGGGAGGCCGCATGGGTTCCCCCTTAGAGCATAGGCGGGGTCACTATTGTGATCCAGCCTGCTGGTTGTTCTTTTGAAAAAGTCCTGTTGCTTACAGGTTTCAATATTTACTGCTCAATTTTACACACCAACTTAATGGACCATACACAGTTACAAGAGAGATAATATGAGGGTAAACAATGTCTGCTGAAATCTCTTTTAGAAAACCCATAATGCTGTGTGACACTAGTATCATGGATGCAATTTGAAATTTATTCTATACTTCTTTGTAAAATAAAGCTTTTTTTATACAAAAAAAGACATCAAACTTCAGTTTCTGGCTTTATTAATGTATGCATAGCGAACAGCTGACATTTTATAATTGGAAATTGGCCTTCTACTTGGCTTGTGGATACAAATGTGGCCCTTAGGAACCACTGTTTTAGAACTTTATACATAGAAATATGGAAGTTATAAATGTCAACTTATTTGTTTAAACATGTAAGGTCTAGGGTCATCTTCCTTTAAATAAAACCTCCCTGGGTCAGTTGATTGCCTCCCATGGCTTTCAATACCATCTCTATGCTGATGACACACAATTCTATCTCTCCACCCCCCAGCTCTCTCCATCTGTCTCCTCACGCATCACCAACTTACTAAAAGACATATCAGCCTGGATGTCATATCACTTCCTCAAACTCAACCTGTCCAAAACAGAGCTCATAATATTTCCTCCCCCCAAGTGCCACTTCCTCAGATTTCTCTGTCAAAATCAATGGCTCAACTATGAACCCATCCCCCCATGCTAAGGTCCTAGGTGTAATCCTGGACTCCGAACTAACCCTTTGGCCCCACATCCAATCGTTATCTAAAATATGCCACTTCAACCTCCGTAACATCACCAAGATATGCCCCTTCCTAACCAATGTCACCTCAAAGCTTCTAATCCACTCCTTGGTCATCTCTCACCTCAACTACTGCAATTCCCTCCTTACTGGCTTACCTCTAAATAGGCTATCCCCACTTCAGTCCATCATGAATGCTGCTACCAGGCTCATCCACCTTAAAAGTGATTCAGCGTCTGCTACACCCCTATGTCAGTCCCTCCATTGGCTGTCACTCAACCAACTAATTCAATTCAAGATACTAACAATAACTTATAAAGCTATCCACAACCTGGCCCCCAGCTACATCACTAACCTGGTCTCAAAATACCAACCAAATCATTCTCTTTGCTCCTCCCAAGACCTCCTGCTTTCTAAATCCCTTGTCACCTCATCCCATGCTCATCTCCAGGATTTCTCCAGAGCCTCTTTGTCCACTTTCAGATGATCTCTGAAAACTCATCTCTTCAGAGAAGCCTATCTGGCCCCCACCTAACAACCTTATCTCCTCCATCAGCACACCCACAACAGTTATTATTACCTCTTGTATCTCTTGACCTTCCACCGTAGATTGTAAGCTCTAACGAGTAGGGCCCTCTGATTCCTACTATATTAAAGTGTATCGTATCTGTACTGTCTACCCTCAAATTGTAAAGTGCTGCATAAACTGTTGGCGCTATATAAATCCTGTATAATAATAATAATAATAATAATAAGGTTGGGGGTTTTGACTTCACTGGCTGCATACTTATTTTGGAGCAGCGGTCTACTAGCTAGTGAAACAATCAATAATACTTGTTATATATTTCATTTTAAGAACCCTTTTTCGATTTTCTAATTGTTAGTTCGGTCAAATATGCATTTATTTTCTACCTCTCTTGATTGTTTATAGCGCAAAAAATAAAAACGCAGAGGTGATCATATACCACCAAAATAAAGCTCTATTTGTGTGAAATAAAGGACGTCAATTTTGTTTGGGTACAACGTCGTACGACCGTGCAATTGTCAGGTAAAGTGATGCCATATCGCAAAAAGTGCTCTGGTTATTAAGGGGACAAATCCTTCCGGGGCTGAAATGGTTAAGGTGGTCAGATGAGATTAAAATCGGTTTCAATAGAGACTGCCATTTCATTTATTACAAATTATTGCAGTGTGTTCTCCTACAGGGGGTCATTGGGGCTCAGGTTTAACATCAGAGGGGGAAATAGGGGTTTAGGAGGGCTGGGCAGAGGATGATGTGGCTTTGGAGAGGGTTGGAATGGGGCAGGGGTCATGGGAGGATTGCTAGGGTTGGGGAGAGGTGTTAGGGTCATGCCAGGGTGCGTTGCAGATTCTCACTGATGTGTAATGATTTTTTTACATCCAGAGATTTAAATAAAACAGTTTTTGGTAGCTTTAGAGGTGCTCTGTCCTTGTGGTTTGTTTTGCTGTGAGTATTTTTTGGATGCACCTACCCTTATAAGGGTTTTTGCACCAACAGTGTACCACTTCCAGGATCTGGCTTCTTGGGGGATTTTTGCACCAGTCACAATATCCCTAATGACCGCCACTCATTCACAGAGTCCCTAAACACCACCACATTGGTCACAGTTAGAGTTGAGTGGACACCTGGATGTTCGGGTTCGCCGGGTTTGGCTGAACTTCGCAAAAAAGTTTGGGTTCGGTACCGAACTTGACCCCGAACCCCATTGAAGTCAATGGTGACCCGAACTTTTGGGCACAGAAATGGCTGTAAAAAAGTCCAGGAAAGGGCTAGAGGACTGCAAAAGGAAGCAAAATGGGGGTAAGAGTAGGACAAGTGCCCTGCAAACAAATGTGGATAGGGAAATAACTTAAAATCACATAAAAAGAAATGGAAGAGGACGTGGATGTGGAGTAGGAGGTTGAGTAGGCCGTGACTGTGGCAGTGAAGGTGGAAGTGGCGGTGGAGGAGGAGAAGGAGGAGGTAGCCAACACTGTTTTTGTTTGTTTTTTTTCTAATTGGGGTAGCCCCCAAAATATTGAGACATATTCAAAAAAAAAAAAAAAGTATATCAATGGCTGTGTGAGGCCGGTCTAAATGTTTACTCTGCACAAGGTACAGACAAGTCTTGTGGGATCCATGCCTGGTTCATTTTAATAAATGTTAGCTTGTCCATGTTGGCTGTGGACAGGCGGCTGCGCTTGTCTATGATAACACCCCCTGCCGTGCTAAACACACGTTCAGACAATACACTGGCTGCAGGGCAGGCCAGCACCTCCAAGGCATAAAGGGCAAGCTCAAGCCATGTGCCCAATTTGGAGACCCAGAAGTTGAATGGGGCAGACCCATCTGTCAGTACGTGTAGGCGTGTGCACACATACTGTTCCACCATGTTGCTGAAATGCTGCCTCCTGCTAAGACATTGCCTATCAGCTGGTGGTGCTGTTTGTGGGGGCGTGCTGCTGACAAAGCTTTTCCACATTTCGGCCATGCTAACCCTGCCTTCTGAGGTTCTGGTGGTGCCACAGCTGCATTGGCAACTTCTCCCTCCTCCTCTGCCTTCACCTTGTGCTTCCACTGAGCCCTTTTTATTTTTGTGCAAGAAATGTACCGCTGACCGCAAATGTAGTATTTAGAATATTTTCTTTTTTTAAACCAGCAATGTAGACGCACTTTTTATTTTTGCGCAAGAAATGCACAGCACGGTGCAAATGTACTTTTTAGCACTATTTATTAAAACTAAAAAAAAAAAAGAATAATAAATTATTATTATTTTATTTTTAAAACAGCAACGTACACGCATTTTTTATTTTTGTGCAAGAAATGCAACGCTCACACCAGCAGCTGGAACCTGTCCCTGCACCAGTATGAGATGATTTTAGAACACTAATCTGTCCCTCACAGCACCGACAGGAACCTGTCCCTACTGCAGTATGAGATGATTTTAGAATGATAATCTGTCCATCACAGCACCGACAGGAACCTCTCCCTACACCAGTATGAGATGATATTACAACGCTAATCTGTCCCTCACAGCACCACCAAGAACCTGTCTCTACTGCAGTATGAGATGATTTTAGAATGATAATCTGTCCCTCACAGCACTGACAGGAAACTCTCCCTACTCCAGTATGAGATGATTTTAGAACGCTAATCTGTCCCTCACAGCACCGACAGGAACCTTTCCCTACTGCAGTATGAGATGATTTTAGAACGCTAATCTGTCTCTCACAGCACCAACAGGAACCTGTCCCTACAGCAGTATGAGATGATTTTAGAACGCTAATCTGTCCCTCACAGCACCACCAAGAACCGGTCCCTACTGCAGTATGAGATGATTTTAGAACGATAATCTGTCCCTCACAGCACCATCAGGAACCTGTCCCCACTGCAGTATGAGATGATTTTAGAACGATAATCTCCAAGAACAGCCACGACACTCTGTGTCTAATAGCAAGATTTTAGTAGAGTATGACGTCATCCCTGTCCAAGGACAG
>BLSH010278714.1:1173649-1190150 GCA_018402905.1 Glandirana rugosa
TGCTCAGAGACTAAACGACACGACACTGTCCCCTCTCCATGTTGACACCCAACAGACACACGAGTGTTGGGCGAGCGGGGGGGGGGGAGGAGGACAGTCGTCGGTCGAGAGAGATTAGCGGGGGGGGGGGCGAGCGGGTTGTGAGCACACAGACAACCCACAGTTGTACCTCTCCCCTGTCACAGCACAGCAAATCAGAGACTCGTAGTGGCCCATGCAGCATTGGGAGGGGAGATAGTTTTGCTACACTGATGACAGGGAGGCCATATTGGCCCCAGTAGTTGGCTGCTTGTTCTCCTCAACCAAGGCTGCTTGTTCTGCTTAGCCGGAGGGAGGGTGAGAGCGAGTAGTGATTAGACAGAGCCCGCTGTTGACAGGAGGAAGGGGGGCAAGCAGGTTGCGAACACACAGACAACCCACAGCTGCATGTCTATCCTATCTTAGCACAACTAACCAGAGACCCCTAGTGGTCTGTGCAGCGGTGGGAGGGGAGAGTGTTCAGCTATACTTATAAAGTACAAAAGAACGACTGCGCTACTTGGTATGATGAACCAAGGTGCTAACACTACAATTAGACAAATTGTGAAAGTAATGAAGAATATTAAAGTGCAGCGCTAATCAATACTTCATGTGTAAAAAAGCAAAAATTGTGCAAATATGCAAACAGTAAACATCTGACTATACAAATGAAACTTAAAGTGGATGTAAACCCGATTCATGAAATTGAGCTGGGCACATATATCTGCAGTGTTTTTTAATCTCTCTTCAAAGCACTATGTCCTGTGGCTGTCCCCTGCTCCGTTCTTCTGTTATCAGCATGACAAATTCTCTGACACATGAGATAAAACCGGCCGAATTTTGTGTCAGGGAGGGTGCTATATATAGATTAACAGAAACCTGCTTTACTCACAGAGCAGCTCTGTGCGTCTCTGCCTATGTGGAGGGGAGTGTGTGCCTTTCCTCCAATCAGCTCTCACACAGTGTAATCCAACAATACACTGTTACTGGTGAATGAGGAAATGAAAATTGTAGCATGATCTGCACTTTCTAAACAGTATATACAGTTGCAGATAGCAGATATACACGTAAAAGTAATGTAGGGAGATTTGTTTCATCTTTGTGCATCATCTGAGGCTGGTCACTTCACTGGGTATACTGTACATGAAGGTTTACATCCGATTTAATTGTGCAAATAAACACATGAATAAATAACCAGAAAATAAAGTGCAGTATGCAAAACAATTAATGAGTCCAAAAAATCAACTCAAAAATGTAAGTGTAAAAATTGATATCAACCCTTGAGGTTGGAAGACAGAAAGATCAGTCCATATAGGTGAGTAGAAAAAAAAAATGTTAATATCCCTTAAGGGTGAAAAACAAAAAACAGTCCATAGAAGTGGGTAGAAATTAATCACTGAGAGTTGTATATAGTTCAAAGTAAAGCTGGAGATAAGCTCGACATTTAAAGGGCTGACCACCATCCGAAAGAAAATCACCGTACACTGTGCATTCACCACCGACCAAGGAGAATGAATACTCTTACCGGACTTTGTGGCAAACAGTCAAACAAGCATGAAACTGGGAATGTAGTCACTCGCAGGGAACAGCATAGAGGATCAGCTTCCACACTACCTTGTCACCAGATCAGACCTTGAACTCCGCCATTCATAAAAGAAAAAGGCTGCCACATAGTCTAAAACCATAAACTATGGATTTATTATGAAAGGTAGAACACTTACATCAATGAAGATATAAGCAGGCAGAACAATTGTGATCACAAATTAATCAAGGGAGTGCAATAACATGGAGCTAACTCAATAAGAACTGGCACGTTTCATTAAATAGAACATCATCTGGGACATGAGCCAGCCCTCCATGCATTGTGCATATATATAGACTTACAAAAATCAATTACCTAATCAATGACATCAGCTACACTGATGACAGGGAGGCCGCATGGGCCCCCGTAGCTAGGAGCGACCAAAGATATTACGCCTATAGCGGGTTTAAGGGCAGCTGCTTTGGGCCCCACAAAAATGACAGGACCGGGCAGCTGTCCCATTTGCCCCACCTTAAAGCTAGCCCTGGTTGTGCCTGTCCACATCCTTTGACAACGCATTTCATTCCACAAAGGACTTAATCATGCTTGTTAATTTCTACTTGACAAGTGGAACAGATGAACAGATGCTTTTGCATGTGTACCTGATGGGAGCCTGAGGTACAGGGGAAAAGGCAGGTTTGGAGTGACATAGCTAGTACTGATTCCACAAGTAGTAATTCTTAACTACTCTATCCAAACTAAAAATGTTCTGCCTAGATCTATTCTGTAAGCATTTAAGAATTGAGATCTAATTTTTGAAAGAGGAAAATTGAGGTGGGGTTTACAAGCTGCACTACAAGGCTACATGGAGAAAAGCTGATTATACACTGTACCAGCCTTTGTCAACCTTTTTAAATAGAAGGAACCCTTGAATTAACTTTCTGGCCTCATGGAACCCCTAACAATTATTACTATATCTATGGTATATCTATAATAAATATAGTAAGGTACATTACTGTGTGGTCAGTAAGAACAACCCCCTTACAGATAGCTAAACAGATCATTGGTTTCGGTGGTTAATTGTTTGTGAAGTAGAAACTGCTCATTGCTAAGAAAAAAAACATAGCAACTTATGAAGGAATCCTAGGTTCTGTGGAACACTGGTTAGGAAACCTGCATTATACAATCTGATTACACAAACTCCTTTGAATCGATCATCGGCTATGTAATGCTAGGGCCCATCTGATTAATACAAACTGAATGGATTGTTCAAGTTTGTCATTGCATTGTATAGTTTTATTACGGCTGAATTCCAGGAATTCAGCTCCTTTGTAAAAAATGAAGGCACACTATGAGTTAAATCCAGTAAGGTGCATGACACCTCCTGGGTTTAGCTCTATTATTTATTTATTTATTTTTTACATTTTTTTTTTTTTTTTTCCAAAAATGTTTATTGAATCAAATGAACATTACATAGAAAATATAGTTCAATTAACAGCATGGATATATCCAGAGTATCATATACTTTCATGAGTAACAAATTTAAGCATACATGAATGGTTCAGATCTAGATATAGGTGTATGTTCAGTTTAGACCTAGCTCTATTATTTATATCTGGCACCTTTATAGTACTCCTCCTGCCCCTGCCCCCCTGCCTGCCTCTCCCCTCCTCCGGCCTAATGATAGATGCTTTGGTATTATGTGAACACATTCACAAAATACAAAGGCTTCTGTGAATGGGCAGCAGAGGGAAGGGTGGCCATAGCTGCTCTATGTGTTTCTATTCTCTCAGATCCCTGGCAGAGCAATACACCATTCAAATGTAGATAAGCCTAGGAGATGTCATGCAGCTCCTTGGAATTAATTCATAGTGTGCTTGCACATTCTACAAAGTGTCTGAATTCCTGGAATTCAGCTTTAAATCTAAAGATATTGTATAGAGATTGTACAATAAGATTGTGTAGTTTACTTTCAGCTTTAAGGGGACAAAATAATTAACAGATATTTAAACCCTTTTGTTATATCTGTTCAATAAGCGCAAAAAAAATACCTGTTGATCTATCTAGAAATCTTGTCAACTGTGCATTCTGTCTTTGTGCTGCATTGTTATCAGTTACATTGTGCCTAGCTTTCTCTGAGGAATACAGAACTCCTCCCTGCTATGTTACCTAGAAGAGGAAAGGGGAGGTTTCTATTTTCGGGTGACAAAACAGCTTCTCCTTTGACACAGTGAGGTGAGTGAATGTCACCCTAGGGCCGGAGGCATGTTACTGGAGGAATCATCAATTGAAATAACTAAAAAAAAAAGACTGGAAAACTGAAATAGCTACCACATCTTTGGAGTGGTGAGTTGTACATTTTTGTTTTTGGGGTTTAGATACACCTTTAACTTGATGTTAGGGTCAGTACACATGGACAATTGAGGTCAGATGTGTGCACACAGACCCAATTTAAGATTCAAACACTACATTCCAGATCCATCAAAAAAAATGTCAGAGGCAAACTAAAAATGTTTGTTTGCAAGTCCTAAAATAACCGGTGAGTTACTGGTTAATTCTCAGCAAAGCATTTCCTTCACATTGTGTCATTTTAAAATAACATGAACTGTGGTGTCTTTGGGCGTTACCTTTCCAGTTCGGTTCACTTGAATTTCTTACTGCTGCCTGTGTGTATGTAGGTGAAGGCTCATACTGTTTATAAAGGCATTGACAGTAGTTTCTTTTTCCCCACAATAAACAGAGGGCCTGAATTACTGAACGGAAAGAAACAAGGTCAATGAGAAATGAATGTGAGGACTAGTTAGGCCTATGCTGGGGGTTTGCATTAGTGGGCAGATGATTGCTCACCCATCAGATGCTCTCCCTTAACTGATGTAATTAAGCGTACACAGGTATGCCTGCATCTAAATGTTTCCCTCTACCCACACAAATTCCCCATCATTGATTTCACTGATATTTTTTTTTTTATTTCCCTTTAAGTAGTAGTGTATGAACTTGATACTTGTTATACTCTTGATATGGCCACAGTGTTCCCACCACAAAGCATTTACTATGGTTTATGTATTCCTAGGGTTTTAAAAGAGGAATTAAAGTAGAACTTAAGGCAAACTTTAGGCACTTTTTTTATTTTGGATAGAGTAAGGGAGGGTTATAACCCCTGTGAGATTTTTTTTGCCATCTGTTTTCCATTGCGGAGATTTGCCTTCACTTCCTGTCTCTAGGCCACACAAGAAGTGAGTGGGAATCCCAACAAATTAAGGGAATTCTTTGAAGACCCGCAGTTCACCAGAACTAATGTTCCCATTGGAAGTAACCCCCCCCCCATTACTTTTCTGGGGGCAAACCAAAATTTGGCATTTTCTTTTAATTTCTCTATCAATGATAATAGTAATCAGGACAAATGGAGAGGGTGAATCTCCTCAAAGGGGGCACAGACAGCAATAAAAATTGACAAGTGTTCTAATCCCTCTGCACTTTATCCAAAACTACCAAAAAAAGTGCGGCAGAGGCATCCTCTACTTCCAAAGTGTGAAATTCCACTTCTGATAGCATACCTTCTGGTCTGGTATGGATTTTAGGAAGCTAGAAATAAAATGGGTGAGGTCACCCTCAGAAATCCACACCAATTTGGCAGGTCAGGAGAGGGGAGGACACACATGCTGCCCAAATACCCCCCCCCCCAAAGCATACCAACTACATGCCTTCAACAGCTGATAGAAGCAAACGGACTCCCATTTAATGTTAATGATCATTTATGGTCATGTTTATATATGGTTAATGACATCATTTTTGAGACCCTGCCTCTTTGTTTACATCGGCTGGCATCTGGTGGACTAAAATAAAGGTACCAGGCGTGTGTCAGCTGCTGGTAGATTTTGAGGTGTCTAGTATAGAATTTGGATTGGAGGGGACCCATGTATTTTTTTTTTTGGTGTGGAATGGTGACATCACTGGTGGATAAAGATTCGGCAGTGCCTGCACCCACCAGCATCCATAACAATTGACAGCAGCAAGCTGTCAGGTATAATTGTGGCAGTAAAACCACTATTATACTGTACAGAATGCCGAAGCCACTCGGAGGAACCCCGAGCAATGTCAAAGAAGAGTTTGCCTCTAAGATAACATCAATGCAAGGCTAATAGCTGATGGCAGGAACACATTTTTGGGAGAACTTCCTTTATTTCAGTCTGGCTGAGGGCCACCCATGGATTGGGAAAGTATAGTTAACAATACTTACTTGTTAACTATACTTATCCAATCCAGACAGACAGGCAGGCAGGATGAAGAAAGGGAAGTTCTATTAGTACTACATTGACATCATTCAGGGGCCAGTTCTTCTTTGACAGTGGCCGGTGTTCCTTCTTGTGGCTTCAGCATCTTGCTTTCTCAGTGGTTGAGTGATCCGTGCTTTCCTGGCTGGCTGTTACACTTAGTGACTCAGTGATTGGACTAATGATATGCACACAGAGCAGGTTCACAGAGCTGTTACCTTAGTTACCTGCCTTCCATTTCACATCCTTGTGAGTGCATTTATGCTTTTTTATATATTTTTTGTACTACAAATACAGCACTCCTATTCCCTTAAATCGATAATTAAACTTGCAGTTTAAAGGTCAGTGCACGTTTACTCTATACTTAATGTGCTGTGCATAAAGTGCCAAATGACAAAGTGCTATATGTTCACCTTTCCTGTGCAATGTAACAACAAATTTATACAAATTATGTGCATTGTCATAAATAGATAATCGTGCAATAGGTGAAAAAAATGATTATTGATATCAGCTTAATAAAAAAGTGATGAAATTAAATAAAAATAGATATATAGAATTACAGTCCCAACAGGAAAACATATTTCTCAGCAAATGGGAGCAAGAGGAAATATATGATAAACATAGGCCGGAACTAGCATTATATAAAAGATATATAGATGATGTGTTCATCTTGTGGAGAGGCACAGAAGAAACCTTGGCAGAGTTCCTGAAAGAAATAAACCACAATTAATATCAAATTTCCTTTCCAGAAGGATGGAACAGGGACCAAGTAAATTTCTTGGATCTGACAATATATAGGAAGTTTAACTAACTACAAACAACAAGCTGAGGTCCTGATTGAAAGGTTTCAAGCTAAGGCATATAGTGAAAGAAAAGCATGTGAAGTGGCTAATATAGTAGAGGAAATGAATAGAGAAGATCCCCTGAAGGACAAGCCAAAAAGTGAGATAGAGCAGGGGATTATGATGATTTTAATAGGCAACACGAAAGCACTGACCTGTTTTAATGCAAGACATAGATTTGAAAAAGATTCTACAAAACAGGCCTAGGTTTGTTTACAGAAAGGCACCCAACCATAAAAATAAACTGGTCAGAGATGTACCGGACCCCCCAAAACAACTTGGGACCTTCCTAGATTTAAAAGGTTTTTACACATGTGGCAGGTGCAAAATGTGTAAAACCATCAAGCACAGGCCTAGAAGAACTACTACATTTAGCTCATTTAGCACTAAGAAGGAGTATGAAATGAAGCAAACAATAACATGTCAAAGCACTCATGTAACCTATTTAATGACCTGCCCTTGTGGCCTTCAATATGTAGGTAGGACCACCAGACAGTTAAAAACTACAATCAGGGAACACCTGAATAATATAAGGAAGGGGTTTAAGCATCACATCTGTCGGAGCATTTTAGGACACACCATAATAGGGTTCCCAGTTTGGTAAAGGTGTGTGCCATTGATAAGATATAAGGGCATTGGTGTGGTAAAATATGGCCAGGGTAGGATCACAAAATGAAACACGATGGATCCCTGAATTAAATAGCATGAAGCCAGCAGGCCTCAACATTGAAATTTATATAAATTGTTTCATTTCTGATTTTCTTAGGAGGCTCATAAGGGTATCTTTTTAGAATTTCAATTATATAGGCATGTGTATGTACAGATCAGACCACCAGGTAGTTTCACCTTGGGAGGGAGGGAACATCACAATATACTAGCTAGCAGGACCCATTTAATTTTCATTTATATTTATCATTTTTATTTATATTTTTATTTATTTTACTTTTATTTCATTTTTATTTATATTTTCATTTTAATTTTATTTTTATTTTCATTTATAGTTTTGTTAATTACATTTTTTATTCTTATTTTTATTTATATTTTATGTATATATTTTACTTTTATTATTTTCATTTTTATTTATTTTTATTTTATTTTATTTTTGCTTTCATTAAAATCATTTACATTACATATATACATAAATACGACTTATGGGCATAAAAATATCAATCATTTTTATTCTTTAGATAATAACCCGTTGGAAACACATTAGGATACTTATATTCTCAATTCAAAAAGGGATTTATTTTTTTGATCTTTGTTGAAATATGTCATTCTATGTTTAAACACAAGATATCCTCATCCTGCACAAAGGGTGGGGTATATAGAAAGGGGTTAACACCAGTGTGATCATCCCAAGAAGGAATGAACTCCCTGACAGTCTGATCTACAAATTCATTGTCCAATAGGAATAAGGATAAGGAAGTACTGGTGACACATTATAAGTGAAGTGGAACGCACGCAGAGGATACTAGGCGTCCACTCTCCCCAGAGATTGTACAGGCCCTTATTTTAGGATTTTACCAGCATTAAGCGAATCCTGCGTTTTATATATGCCAATAAAAGTTTTAAAAAATTTTACACATGTAAGATCTCCTTCCTAACAAGCACACACCTGCACAGAAGGGATTCCAGGAGATTGGTGCACAGTGGAACAAGCAGCACAAATGGAGGATAGCCACACCAGCCTCAAAAGTCTAGGTCTCCTTTCAAATGACCTACATGCCTGCAAGACTCCTTTTGTCGTATGGCATAGGAGTCCAACCTATCTGGTGAGTGCTGGCTGATGACACATGGACCACAAAAGTCACACGTTTTTTGAAGAAGCACCTTGAGCACTAAAGCACTTTTTTCCTATTGGAGACTATAATTCTATATACAGTGCCTTGCGAAAGTATTCGGCCCCCTTGAACTTTGCGACCTTTTGCCACATTTCAGGCTTCAAACATAAAGATATAAAACTGTAATTTTTTGTGAAGAATCAACAAGTGGGACACAATCATGAAGTGGAACTAAATTTATTGGATATTTCAAACTTTTTTAACAAATAAAAAACTGAAAAATTGGGCGTGCAAAATTATTCAGCCCCCTTAAGTTAATACTTTGTAGCGCCACCTTTTGCTGCGATTACAGCTGTAAGTCGCTTGGGGTATGTCTCTATCAGTTTTGCACATCAAAAGACTGAAATTTTTGCCCATTCCTCCTTGCAAAACAGCTCAAGCTCAGTGAGGTTGGATGGAGAGCGTTTGTGAACAGCAGTTTTCAGTTCTTTCCTCAGATTCTCGATTGCAAGGGACTCTGGACTTTGACTTGGCCATTCTAACACCTGGATATGTTTATTTGTGAACCATTCCATTGTAGATTTTGCTTTATGTTTTGGATCATTGTCTTGTTGGAAGTCAAATCTCCATCCCAGTCTCAGGTCTTTTGCAGACTCCATCAGGTTTCCTTCCAGAATGGTCCTGTATTTGGCTCCATCCATCTTCCCATCAATTTTAACCATCTTCCCTGTCCCTGCTGAAGAAAAGCAGGCCCAAACCATGATGCTGCCACCACCATGTTTGACAGTGGGGATGGTGTGTTCAGGGTGATGAGCTGTGTTGCTTTTACGCCAAACATAACGTTTTGCATTGTTGCCAAAAAGTTTGATTTTGGTTTCATCTGACCAGAGCACCTTCTTCCACATGTTTGGTGTGTCTCCCAGGTGGCTTGTGGCAAACTTTAAACAACACTTTTTATGGATATCTTTAAGAAATGGCTTTCTTCTTGCCACTCTTCCATAAAGGCCAGATTTGTGCAGTATACCACTGATTGTTGTCCTATGGACAGAGTCTCCCATCTCAGCTGTAGATCTCTGCAGTTCATCCAGAGTGATCATGGGCCTCTTGGCTGCATCTCTGATCAGTCTTCTCCTTGTATGAGCTGAAAGTTTAGAGGGACGGCCAGGTCTTGGTAGATTTGCAGTGGTCTGATACTCCTTCCATTTCAATATTATCGCTTGCACAGTGCTCCTTGGGATGTTTAAAGCTTGGGAAATCTTTTTGTATCCAAATCCGGCTTTAAACTTCTCCACAACAGTATCTCGGACCTGCCTGGTGTGTTCCTTGTTCTTCATGATGCTCTCTGCGCTTTAAACGGACCTCTGAGACTATCACAGTGCAGGTGCATTTATACGGAGACTTGATTACACGCAGGTGAATTCTATTTATCATCATTAGTCATTGGGGTCAACATTGGATCATTCAGAGATCCTCACTGAACTTCTGGAGAGAGTTTGCTGCACTGAAAGTAAAGGGGCTGAATAATTTTGCACGCCCAATTTTTCAGTTTTTTATTTGTTAAAGTTTGAAATATCCAATAAATTTCGTTCCACGTCATGCTTGTGTCCCACTTGTTGTTGATTCTTCACAAAAAATTACAGTTTTATATCTTTATGTTTGAAGCCTGAAATGTGGCAAAAGGTCGCAAAGTTCAAGGGGGCCGAATACTTTCGCAAGGCACTGTATGTATTTTTATTTAAATTCATCACTTTTTTATTAAGTTGATATCAATAATCATTTTTTTTTCACCTATTGCACGATTATCCATTTATAACAGTGCACATAATTTGTATAAATTTGTTGTTACATTGGTTATTTGCACAGGAAAGGTAAACATATAGCACTTTATCATATGGCACTTTATGCACAGCACATTTAGTATAGAGTAAATGTGCATTGTCCATTTAAGGAAGTAGGAGCACTGTATTTCTAGTACAAAAAAACTAGTACAAAAAAAAAAAAAAGTCCAGACCTTAATCCGATTGAGAATCTGTGGCAAGACTTGAAAATTGCTGTTCAGACGCGTTCCATCCAATCTGACAGAGCTATTTTGCAGAAAAATGGGCAAAAATGTCACTCTCTAAATGCGCAAAGCTGGTAGAGACATACTCAAAAAGACTTGCATCTGTAATTGCAGTGTAAGATGGTTCTACAAAGTTTTGACTCGGGGGGCTGATTACAAATGCACGCCACACTTTTCACATATTTATATGTAAAGAATTTTGAAAAACATTTATCATTGTCTTTCCACTTCACAATCATGTGCCACTTTGTGTTGGTCTATCACATAAAGTCCCAATAAAATACATTTATATTTTTGGTTGTAACATGACAAAATGTTGAAAATGTCAAGGGGTATGAATACTTTTTCAAGGCACTGTAAAAGCTTGAATTATCTGTTTGTACACTGCCCGTGCCCTGAGCAGCCAATGACGGCTCACATCACAGCCAATAACGGCACTCAAGAGTGGCTCACTGTTTTTATACAATATGACAGTAGGGAGGTGGCTAAGTAGATTACTATAACAGTGAAAAAACACACGTTTATATAAAATCCAGTTCAGCTGCCAACATGTATTCACCAAAATTACATATCATTATATACAGACACAAGCATTAACAAACAGAAGACCACAACTTTTTTTCGGCCTCAAAACAGGCATCTAGTATGTAAACTTTTAAAAAGTATTAATGATATCAAGGATAAGTGTGAAACCAGATAGGTTTCATATAGTTTAACAGATGTCAGCCCAGATGATTCAAAGTTGATATTCAAAATCAGGTAAGGAATATATAATGTACAGAGTGCAGTGGTCAGGAGCATGTAAGATACAGGCCAGCATACAGAAAGCAGAGTCCATAAGCTTGTAACATTTAAAAAATAAGGGGTGTGTAACTGTGTACCATACAGCACAGTGTGCAGAATATAATGGTCAGGAGAATGCAATGTACACAGTATGTTACATAATCCTGTCTGCTGTACCCTGTATGCTGTGTAATTTAGCAAAACATAATAAAAAATGCAGCTCTTATACACAAATGAAGTCCATGAATAGATGAATCAAATAGTGCCAAGAAAGCTATGTTATAGACAGGAAACTGTCCAAAGAATATTTCATATAGTTGTGTGAAGTCCAATGCTCAAGAAATATAAGTGAGCAAGATCCACCACGTGATCCACCACCCAATGTGAGATGGACTCTTACCAGAATGACAGGACTCTACTACGAGTCAGATGTGCTCAATGTAAGAATTTCCCGAGCAAGTATCCTTCTCCAGAATCTGAAGTAGCACTTCCAATAAACCTCAGTGAATGTAAGTAGGTGGATATACACCGTATGTATAGATAAAAGAAAACATCCACATGGTGTAAATCCATAAAAATCACTATTTAATGTTATAAAAAGGGATTAAGGGTACTCACATTTTAGTACAGAAAATCAGGTATAAAACAATCCATGCATGGACATAAATTAGTCTGTATACACCGGAAAATAGCGTGGCAGCAGTACGTATGTAGGCTCCGCCCTACATGTTTCGTCACAACTGACATCATCTGAGACATGTATGTGCCGTTGTTGCCGCACTGTATAACTATCCAGCCAGCAGGGGCGGACACCAATTATGTAAATAAGACTCAGACAGAGCTCTAAAGAAATGGCTGACCATGAAAGCCAAGCCTCGATCTAAGGAACAGTTGCATTCCAAACTTCAATGTGAGAATAAATGCAAAATAGGCCTGAAGCGTCACATCACATCCTGTTGGATATTAACCAAGCCTCCAAGATGGAGATCGTGGTTGATATTGCGCTCCAGGTCTCCATATCAAATCCATATGTAATGAAAGACCCGCTTATAGGCTGGCATGCTAAAAACATATATATAGATGAAAAATATATGTGTAGAGTAGATAAATAGTAACAAAGATTAACTAAATTAGAAAAATTATATTATAAACCGGTATAAATAACCAGACATAACATCAAATCAAAATGATATGCCACATAAAAAATATTAATAATTGAATATGCTAAAACAATATATGCTTAAGATTTTGATTGAAAAAAAAAGGACAAAAAAGGGAAGAAAAAGCTTTAGCCACCTACTGGGAGGATTTACAACTAATGAGAAATATATATAAAAAAATAAAAAATATGTATATACAATATACTAAATGGCAGAATGCAAATGGGGCACTAAGCATTATTAATGAAGGCATTGATGTCCCATTCAATATTCATGCCATGGGGACTGTAAGATTTAATTTCATAAATAAATTTGGTCTCTAATTTGGAGACACCCCTTTTCAATGAACCCCCTATGCTGCACAATCCTGACTGCTGAACTCCCTGCAAATATAGGTCAGGAGTAATTAAAGTGGATGTAAACCCACCACTCACCCAGTATAAACTAATGGCACAGTATTAATGTATATGTACATGCAAGCCTCCTGCATGTAACCCTACCTTGCAAATGTCCCCCTTTTCAGCTATAGCAGCATTGCAAAACACTGGAATCAGCGGGTGTCTCTGCTGAATCTCGATGGGTTGAGTTGTGATGTCACAAGACTTCCCACCCAGCTCTATACTAAGAGCTAGGGGAGATGGGAGGGGGGAGTGTGAGGCTCTTTTGCTCCGTGCAGGAGATAAGAATATGACCTGTCAGTCACACAGCACGGTATGAAATGTCTCCTATTTCTCCCTCAGTCGTTTTTTTTTCCTACTGAAAAAAAGATAAGAGCATTACTCAGAGTTGTCGGAAATCTTCGCCTACTAGGGAGCGCCGCAATGTGGGAGTTGTAGGCGTGTCTACGGAGCAGAAATCTGCACATGCGCGGTGCTTTCCAACTCCTTGTGTTCCTGACACGTTCCCCGGAGAGATGAGAGGAGCTGATAGGGGATCTGAATGTGAGAAAGCCTGACCTCAGAGGAGAGCGTTGCAGTGTCATGTTTGGGAGATATGGATGGTAGTAATGTCTGAGCAATGGACAGACAGTGAGAAAGCCTGAACTCAGAGGAGAGCGCTGCAGTGTCATGTTTGGGATATATGGACGGTAGTAATGTCTGAGCAACGGACAGACAGGAAACTGGCTCCAAGCCATCCTGTTGAGAACCCCGCCCTTAAAGGCGACAACAGCCATTAACACCAGAAAAAGCCTGTTGGACCCCAGACTGAAAAGCTGGTGGTCACCGATTTCTGGTGAGTAGTAGAGTTGAGCGAACCCGAACTGTAAAGTTCGGGTCCGTACCAAACTTTGGGGTGTCCGTGACCCAGACCCGAACCTGGACATTTGAAAAAAAGTTTGGGTTCAGGCTCTGGGTTTGGTTATTTGATCCCGCCTGTTGAATAGCTGCAGGGCAGCCAATCAACAAGCGTTTCACTGGTTTGCCCTTAGAAGCAATTACAGCCATGCCTACTAATGGCACGGCTGTGATTGGCCAGTGCATCATGTGACCCAGCCTCTTTATAAGCTGGAGTCACTTAGTGCTGCATGTCACATGCTCTCTGGCTAGTATAGGGAGAGGATGCTGCTGGCGCTGTGAGGGACAGATTGCAGATATAATAACATCTCATCCTGCATTACAGAACAATCTGATTGTGGACTAGGTAGAGATTACTACTACTACTGCTTTGAGGGACAGATTGCAGATCTCACCCTGCATTACAGAACGATCTGATTGTGGACTAGGTAGAGATTACTACTACTACTGCTTTTAGGGACAGATTGTAGATCAAATAACATCTCATCCTGCATTACAGAACGGTCTGACTGGACTAGGTAGAGTCTACTGCTTAGAGGGACAGATTATTGTTCTGAAATCATGGCCTACTCCTATAGGGTCAGGTGTCTGCTGTTGCTGTAAGGGACAGATTATTGTTCTAAAATCATCTCCTAGTTCTATAGGGTCAGGTTCCTGCTGTTGCTGTAAGGGACAGATTATTGTTCTAAAATCATCACCTACTCCTATAGGGTCAGGTTCCTGCTGTTGCTGTAAGGGACAGATTATTGTTCTAAAATCATCTCCTAGTTCTAAAGGGAGAGGTTCCTGCTGTTGCTGTAAGGGACAGATTAGACCGGCCTCACACAGCCATTGGTATACTTGTTTTTTTTAATATGCCTCAATATTTTGGGGGCTACCCCAATTAGAAAAAAGAACAAACAAACAACTAAAAGTGTTGGCTACCTCCTCCTCCTCCACCACCACCACCACTTCCACCTACACTGCCATGGTCACGGCCTAGTCAACCTCTAGGCTCCTACTCCACATCCACCCCCCTTCCCATTTTTATTTTTTTTATTTGATTTTAAGTTATTTTCCCTATTCCCATTTTTTGTAGGGCACTTGTCCTACTCTTACCCCCATTTTACTTCCTTTTGCAGCCCTCTAGCACTTGCCAGGACTTTTTTACAGCCATTTTTGTGCTGAAAAGTTCGGGTCCCCATTGACTTCAATGGGGTTCGGGGTCCGGGGTCAAGTTCGGGTCAAGTGCGGTACCGAACACGAACTTTTTAGCGAAGTAGGAAAGAAGAGGGGGAGAGTGACACAGAGCACGCATGGAGTGGTTTTCATCACTGAAGCACCTTTCTTGTAGAAGTGAAGCACCAAGCACTTTATATTTATATTTATTTGGACTGTTATTAACTATCATTTATTGCTGACACTAACATTTGGCGGATTTAACATTTAGTGCGAATTATTGAATCACTGGATGAGCACTTAAAATTCATATTTTTCTCATTTTTTTAGTTTAGTCATTTATACGAGTGGTAGCACTTCCTATCCACTGGTTGGTGCTTTATTTTGGGGCACAAGTGATTGTGTCACAAGATAAGGATTCTAGCACGTCATTCTATATTGATTGACATATTATAACTTTTTTGTCTTTCTGTATTATTTCTGTTTGTATATATACTTTTATCCTGTACGATAGTGGTCACACCACCCTGTGTTTATTGCACCTCACTGAATAAGATCCCTTTCTGCCTATGTTAGTGGCTGAGGGAGGTTGCCAGCGCTGTGTTATTTTAGTCTTTTCAAATATCAAAGGGTGTGTTAGGAACGCTTTCACCAGTTGGTGGCACTGTAGCCCCCAGACCTAGGGGCTGCAGTTCCAGTGTCCACCAGCAGGTGTCTCTTTGCAGTCAGGACCTGATATCATCTCCTGCAATCAAGCATCACCTGAGACTGCTTGCAGGAGGTGTATTTAAACCTGGGAGTGCTGTGCTAGCTTGCCTTGGTATTGTTCCTTGTGCCTCTGTAGCCCGAGACCTGCATCCCGAAACCTGCATCCCGAAACCTGCATCCCGAAACCTGCATCCCGAAACCTGCATCCTTACCCTGAATCCCTGCTTTGTCTTGCTCCCCAGTTCCCTCTGACTGATCTCCCATGGATGACCCTGGCCTGGCTTGAAGTTTATGGTTTGGACTTTCCTTACTGCTCTAGTTATATGCTTTTGGTTGGCTTCGCTATTTCTATTTTGGTTGTGCGTTTTAGTTCACTGTCACACCTTATAATAAATCCTCTTATTTTAGTTACGCTTTTGTTTGGTATTTTCTGTGCAGTCCACACATTTCTGGTCACACCAGTTTCCTGACAGGGTGGGGAAAATTTCCCTTCCTCTATAAGCATAGCAGCTGCAGCAAATACCCCACTCTAGGAAATACTATATTACACATCAGCGCGGGTTGGGTATTTTAATAGAATTACTATTTATTATACCAGTACATGAGTTGGATTAACTCTTTGTGGCAAAACTGGGCACAGATGACATGAAATCCTCTCCTGTACAAGGTAGAAGTGTCAGAAAAATTATTTTTTTCGGGTTTACATCCACTTTAAAGTGATTGTAAATGATCACATTGTAAAACAAACCATTCAGTTTAAAATTGAAATGAAAGGCAAAACATTTGTGTATAGATGTAAAAAAAAAAAAAAAAAACATAAATACCCTTTTTCTCGTATTTAGAAGTGATCACATTCCCTGTGTTTTCAGCTGAATAAAAGCCTGGGGGGGGGGGGGGGGAC
>BLSH010278714.1:1192142-1209699 GCA_018402905.1 Glandirana rugosa
CACAGAATTTCCCCTTGGGGGCGTTTTTTTAAACGCACCCCAGGGGGGGGGGTCTCGTATGGTCCGAGAAGCTAGACCGTCCCTAAAATTCTCCTCGGGGGGTGCGGCTTTTTTTTGCCGCATCCCAGGGGGGTTTTAGGTATGGTCTTGGAATAGGCTCGTGCGTCGGACCGTCCGGTCCAGCCCCCGCCCGCAGACCCCGACAACCAACGGCCAGGGTTGTCGGGAAGAGGCTCTTGTCCCCATCAACATGGGGACAAGGTGCTTTGGGGTGGGGGGCGCAGTGCCCCCCCTGCCCCAAAGCACCCATACTCCCCATGTTGAGGGCATGCGGCCTGGTACGGTCCAGGAGGGGGGGGCCGCTTGCTCGTCCCCACCCCCTTTCCTGGCCTGCCAGGCTGCGTGCTCGGATAAGGTTCTGGTATGGATTTTGGGGGGACCCTACGCCGTTTTTTTTCGGCGTGGGGGGCTCCTCTTAAAATCCCTGCCAGATCGAAGAGCCTGGTATGCTCTGGGGGGGGGGACCCCACGCAAATTTTTTTGCGGGGGTTCCCCTTTAAGACACGGCACACAAGTCGCGCCGCAAGTCGGATCGCCACGATCCGACTTCTGGTGCGGCTTCTATTCAAATCAATGGGCTCCCATAGGGAACCATTGATTTTGAATAGAGGCAGAAAAAGCCGCAAAAAGCTGGCGTGAAAAAACGTCCATTGACGTCAATGCAAAACGCCAAGCAAAACGTCAGTTTTTTCCCCTGACGTCAGGCCCGGCGTTTTGCTTATTTTTCTGCAAACGCCCGTGTGTATGAGGCCTTAATGTGACCTATAAATTGTACAACTCAATTGAAAAACAGAATACAATCTTTTAGGGGGTGGGGGAGTAAAAAAAAACAAACTAAAATAATGTGGTTGCATAAGTATGCACACCTGTAGCTGTGTTCAGAAATTAGCAATCACATTCAAACTCATATTAAATAGGAGTCAGTACACGCCTGCCATCATTTAAATAACTTTGATTAACTTCAAATAAAGTTCAGCTGTTCTAGTAGGTCTTTCCTGACATTTTCTTAGTCGCATCCTACAGCAAAAGCCATGGTCCGCAGAGAGCTTCCAAAGCATCAGAGGGATCTCATTGTTAAAAGGTATCAGTCAGGAGAAGGGTACAAAAGAATTTCCAAGGTATTAGATATACCATGGAACACAGTGAAGACAGTCATCATCAAGTGGAGAAAATATGGCACAACAGTGACATTAAGAAGAACTGGACATCCCTCCAAAATTGATGAAAAGAAAACTGCTCAGGGAGGTTGTCAAGAGGCCTACAGCAACATTAAGGCCTCATACACATGGACGTTTTTTGACGCTGGCGTTTTCTGGCGTTTTTTGCAGCTCTCCATGTTAGTCAATGGCCCCATAAAAACGTCGGCGTTTTTGAGCTGTAGGTGGCGTCGGCGTTAGTGAGCAGAAAGTAGAACCCATGGCCATCGCGTTCTGTGGCTGTAACGTTTTGACGTTTTTTGACGCCGACGCCACAAAACGCCAACAAACGCCAACAAACGCCACCTAATATTGTACCGGCGTTTTCCGGCGTTTTTTGACGCCGACATTTTTAGGTTGAAAAATAGCAGAGGGATGATTTATTTTAAAAAACGCCTATTGACGCCGAAGCTCACTAACGCTCAAAAACGCCAATGCATAACGCCGAAAAACGTCAACTTTTTTTCCTTGACGTCGGACCCGACGTTTTATTTTTTTAGATACGCCCGTGTGTATGAGGCCTAAGGCTGGATTCACACCATTGCAGTGCAAATTCCAGCCTGTTTGCTGCTGAGAAGGGGCGGAGCCACCATTGGAGGCTCCTGTCCGTTCTCGCAGCTCATCGGCTGCTCGGGGAGGGGAGGTGCAGTGAGGAGGGGAAAGATCCCAGAAAAATTACCGTTCATTGAACAGAATGGCCTGGGAATTTGCACCGCATTGCACAGAAAGCGCACACGTTTTCTGTGCAATGCGGACTGTGAATGCACCGCACCTATGTGAATCTGACACATTGAAAACAATGTGTTTTCAAGTGTCATGCCAATTGGATGTGGTGTAAGCCGCATCCAATTCACATAGCAGTGAACCCAGTCTAAAGGAGCTGCAGGAATATCTGGCAAGTACTGGTTGTATGGTCCATGTGATAACAATCTCTCGTATTTTGGGCTATGGGGTAAAGTGGCAAGAGAGAAGAAAAACATCCAAGCCTGACTAATTTTGCAAAAACACATCTGAAGTCTACAAAAAGCTTGTGGGAAAATGTGTTATGGTCTGATGAAACCAAGGTTGGACGTTTTGGCCATAATTCCAAAAGATATGTTTGGCGCAAAAACAACACTGCACATCACTAAAAGAACACCATACCCAGAGTGAAGCATGGTGGTGGCAGCATTATGCTTTGGGACTGTTTTTCTTCATCTGGAACAGGGGCCTTAGTCAAGGTAGAGGGAATTATTGACCATTCCAAATACCAATCAATAATGGCACAAAACCTTTAGGCTTCATGCTGTTTTTCAGCATGACAATGACCCAAAGCATACATCTAAATCAACAAAGGAATGGCTTCATCAGAAAAAGATTAAAGTTTTGGAATGGCCCAGTCAGAGCCCAGACCTAAATCCAATTGAAAATCTGTGGGGTGATCTGAAGAGGGCTGTGCACAGGACATATCCTTGCAATCTGAAAGATTTGGAGTGTTTTTGCAAAGAAGAGTGGGCAAATATTGCCAAGTCAAGATGTGCCATGCTGATAGACTTATACCCAAAAAGACTGAATGCTGTAATAAAATCAAAAGGTGCTTCAACAAATTATTAGTTATACAACCATATTATTTTAGTTTTTTAACTTTACTCTTCATCTAAAAGATTTCAGTTTGTTGTTCAACTGAGTTTATAGGTCACATTAAAAGGTGGAAAAAGTTCTGAAATGATTTATCTTTGTCTCATTTTTTTACATCACAGAAACCTGACATTTTAACAGGGGTGTGTAGACTTTTTATATAAACGGTATCTTTCACCTCGCATGCGTTCACTTGCAGGAAACTAAATTGGAATCAGGTCCGCGTTTTACCAGCCACTTTGGCAGGGTGGATTCCAGACCAGATTTTGCGGTCCATTAACAGGTGGTATAAAGGAAGCAGGTCTGGATCAGATTACTGCTCTGGCCTGGGACTCAGGAGCCATCAAACCAGAGAGAGCTGACGAACTGAACTTTGCTTTGTGACTGAAACAAAAGGGCGTGAACTATGTTTGTTTTGTGGGTGACTGGGAGAAGCCCTTCACCTCTGAGTTAGAAAACTGGAAATGTTTAGTTAGTGCCTGAATGGTAAGGATTTATTTTCTGTTTTCTTTATTTGATTTACATGCAACCTTTTAAATAAACCTGGCTACAAGTCAGGATTTTAAGAAAACCATGCCATTTGGACTACCTTTTTCCTAGGGAAGGTGATCCCCATTGAGCTAACCCCCACATGGTGGATTTTCAGTGGGTATCTTCCTAGACAAGTGGAAAGATGGAGGATGTGTTAAAAGCCCTGCTGCAGGCCCCGGCCCCCCTTCTGGTCTTCTGGTTCTTCTTTCGGTCTTCTTCCTTCCTCTCTTCATCTTCAATCTTCATCTTCTTCTTCCTTCTTCTTTCACTGCCCCCGCTCCCACTGCTGCAGCCCAGAGGCATCTCCCAGAATGGGTGGTCTGCAGTCTGACTTTTATTTTATAGGTAAGGGCGAGGCCACCCAGTGACGTAACCGAGTGACCCCGGCCCCTGATGACATCATTTGTTGTCAGAGGGGGCAGGTCACTCATTTATGTCACCGGATGGCCCCGCCCCTTCTTATAAAAGAAATGTCAAACTGGAGACCACCCATTCTGGGAGACGCCTCTGGACGGCACGGCTGCAGCAGCGGGAGCGGGGCAGTGAAAGAGGAAGGAAGAAGAAGATGAAGATTGAAGACAAAGAGAGGAAGGAAGAAGACCGAAAGAAGAACCATAAGACCAGAAGAGGGGCCGGGGCAGGAGAAGATGGAGGAAGAGAGAAGAAAGAAGAAGAGCTATTTTACACAATAAAGGACTTGTCAAAAACCGCCTCTTGTTTTTAGTACCACTATACTCCTTTTTTGGTGAATGGGTAGGGGTACAATGTACCCCATACCTATTCACATGGGGGGGGGTCGGGATCTGGGGGCCCCCTTATTAAAGGGGCTTCCAAATTCTGATAAGCCCCCCGCCCGCAGACCCCCACAACCACTGGCAAGGGTTGTGGGGATGAGGCCCTTCTCCCCATCAACATAGGGACAAGGTGCTTTGGGGGGACCTCAAAGCATCCTCCCCATGTTGAGGCCATGTGGCCTGGTATGGTTTGCTTGCTCGTCCCCACCCCCTCCTGCCATGCAAGGGCTGCATGCTCGGATAAGGGTCTGGTTTGGATTTTGGGGGGACCCCTACGCCATTTTTTTTTAATTTGGCTTGGGGTTCCCCTTAAAATCCACACCAGACCTGAAGGGCCTGGTTTGGATTTTGGGGGGACCCTATGTCATTTTTTTTAAATTTTGGTGTGGGGTTCCCCTTAAAATCCATACGAGACCTGAAGGGCCTGGTATGGACTGGGGGGGGGGGGGGGAGTGCAATGCTTTTTCAGTGATTTTATCTTTATTGCCGGGAACCAGCAATACATTACAGCGGCGATAATAAATGCCAATTGTTCCTTTGGAAATGTCATTTTGCTCTGGCTATGTTGTAAACATCACAGAGGTGCGCCCTTTTACAGGCAGACTAAGGGGACCCCCCCCCCCAGGCACATTATTTAAAGGAATATTTCATTTTTATTATTTCACTTTAAGCGTTATTAAAATCACTGCTCCTGAAAAAACAATTGATTTAAAAACTTTTTTTTGCATTGATACATGTCCCTAGAGCAGGACCCATGTCCCCATACACTTTTTAGGGCAATAACTTGCATATAAGCCTTTAAAATGAGCACTTTTGATTTTTCATGTTCGAGTCCCATTGATTTTAACGGCGTTCGCGTGTTCGCACACATTTTTAGCCTGTTCGCAGGTTCTGGTGTGAACCGAACCGGGGGGTGTTCAGCCTATCCCTATTGACTACCAAACTGCTGTAGTTAAGATCGATACCCCTTGGGGCATAGTGACACATTCAGTGGGGGTGGTACCATCACTGCTTCATGAAGCCCTAGTGGTAAGAGAATTTCCCCACTTTTGGCATTTATGGAAAAACAGAAGGAGTCAGGAGGACAGAGCTCCCCCTGCTGGGGAAACACGGGAACTCACAGCAGACCCTTTTGATTACAAAATTGAAAGGGAAACTGTTGGCATGTCCGAGGAAGGAGAACATCCTTTTCCTTTTTCTGTACTGGCTGGAGAGCAGGAGGAGTTGGAATCCAGCCCCCATCTGGAGATTGATGAACAAGAGATTATCTCTGACTATTATCTCTAGTGAGAGTGGACAGAATGTGGTGCCTGACTTAGATACCAGAAAAGGTTATTTTTGTACGGAACAACTAAAAGACGCCACACTCAATAGAGCCAGAGAAAACATTAAAATGATAGATGGGGAACCCGTTGAACCTAATATAGGAGTGTCTTTTCCCTACATGGCTCTTAAAAATAACTTGCTGGTTAAGGTGGTAAAGCAAGGGGAGGAGGAGGTAGAGCAGCTAGTGGTTCCCAAATCCTATCGACGGATGGTATTTAGATTTAGCCCATGGTCATAAAATGGGGGGGGGACATCTGGGTATAGAGAACACCAAGGAAAGAATAACCCAGTTATTCTTTTTGCCCGGGTATGCAAATGTCAAAGAATATTGTGAGTCCTGCCCAGAGTGTCAGTATTCTGCGCCATCGCCCCATTTTTGCAGTCCGGGGGTACCATTACCAATAATTCAAGTGCCTTTTGAAAGAATTGGCAGGGATCTAGTGGGACCAGTAGTAAAGTCTGCCCGGGGCCATCAGCACATACAGGTAATACTGGACTATGCCACTCGATATCCTGAAGCCATTCCCTTGCGTAATACCTCAGCTAAAACTATTGCCAAAGAGCTTGTCCAGGTATTTAATAATGTGGGTATTCCAAAACAAATATTGATGGATCAATGCACCTCATTTATGTCCCAAGTCACTAAAGAATTGTGTAAGTTGTTCAAAATTTCCCAGCTCCATACTTCTGTCTACCACCCGCAAACTGATGGTCTTGTGGAGAGATTTAACAAAACACTCAAAAGCATGTTAAAAAAGGTGGGGGGCAAAGATGGGAGGGGATTTTTTGCTGCCATACCTCGTGTTTGCCATATGGGAGGTACCTCAGGCATCTACATGTTACTCCCCTTTTGAACTACTGTATGGGAGACATCCCAGGGAATTCTTAGATGTTGCAAAAGAAACATGGGAGCGAGCGACCGCGCTGTATAGAAGCGCCATCGAGCATATCTCACTGATGCAAGAAAGAATCGCTGCTGTCATGTCGCTTGTACGGGAACATATGGAGCAAGCCCAGGAGGCCCAGAGAAGGGTTTATAAATCGGGGTTCCAAGATCCGGATCTACAACCCTGGTGATAGAGTGCTGGTACTAGTGCCCACCCTTGAGAATGAATTCCTAACAAAGTGGCAAGGTCCCTTTGAAATTATGGAAAGAGCTTCTGATGTGAGACTGGGTCCTGTACTGTCCCAAGTCAGAGACAGGGAGGAGCATCCAGTGGTTTACCTTAGCAGAAAGTTCAACAGACATGAGAAAAACTATGCCATTGTTGAGAAGGATTGTTTAGTTATCAAATGGGCCTTAAATGCCCTGAAATATTACCTGTTGGAGGGCCCATTCAAAATAGACACTGATCATGCCCCTCTTAGAAGGAAGTGTGATAACAAGGAGAAAAACAGTCGGGTGGCAAGGTGGTTCCTTGCTCTTCAAGTATTTAGGTTCACAGTGGAACATAGAGCTAGGAAACGCCAAAATAATGCAAATGCCCTTTCCCGTATCAATTGTCTTGTTGGGACAGTTGCTCAGCCGCAGGGGCTTGAGCATAAGGGGGAGATATGTGGCGTTATGAAAGGCAAGGTGATAAATGGACGTTATGTTTCATCTTGCATGCGTTCACTTGCAGGAAGCTAAGGTGGAATCCGGTCCGGGTTTTACCAGCCGCCTTGGCAGGGTGGATTCTGGACCAGATTTTGCGGTCCACTTGTGTCCATCAACAGGTGGTATAAAGGAAGCAGGACTGGATCAGATTACTGCTCTATCCTGGGGCTCAGGAGCCCTCAAACCTGAGAGAGCTGATGAACTGAACTTTGCTTTGTGACTGAAACTAGTTAGGAAACTGGAAATGTTTAGTTAGTGCCTGGATGGCAAGGATTTATTTTCTGTTTTGTTTATTTGATTTACCTGAAACCTTTTAAATTAACCTAGTTACAAGTTAGATTTTAAGAAAACCTGCCATTTGGACTACCTTTTTCCCAGGGAAGGTGATCCCCATTGAGCTACCCCCCCCCCCACAATATATATATATATATATATATATTACTAAAAAGTATTGGGACGCTTGCCTTTACACCCACATAAACTTTAATGGCATCCTAGTATTAGTCCGTTGGGTTCAATACGGAGTTGGCCTGCCCTTTGCAGTTATAACAACTTCAAGTCTTCTGGGAAGGCTGTCCACAAGGTTTAGGAGTGTCTATGGAAATGTTTGACCATTCTTCCAGGAGCACATTTGTGAGATTAGGCAATGAGGTGGACAAGAAGGCCTGGCTCGCAGTCTCTGCTCTAATTCATCCCAAAGGTGTTCTATTGGGTTGAGGTCATGACTCTGTGCAGGCCAGTCAAGTTCCTCAACCCCAGTACCCCAAACTCGCTCATCCATGTCTTTATGAACCTTGCTTTGGTCCTGACATCAACTAGATCAATTGACCGGTGGCAGCGACAATTTAGAGAGTAAAATAAACCACATGCTGTAAATGCAGTAAGTAGTGTCCTGAAAAGAATGGGAGTGTTGGGAGTGCTACTCCAACACTGAAAACTCCATCTGAGGTTGGAACTGTCTCTATCTTCAAACGTTCTTACAGTTCCTTCTCATCTACTTTTCAACGAGTTAGGTACATGGCCCACCTTACTTCCCTTTTGTTTGGATAATTATTTAATAAGGCCTCCTACACATATGGAAAAAAAATAAGCAAAACATCGGGCCCGACGTCAGGGTAAAATCTGCGTTTTTCCGGCGTTGCGCATAGGCGTTAGTGAGCGTTAGTGAGCGTTGGCGTCAATAGGCGTTTTTTTAGAAAAGAAAACATTCCTCTATTTTTTTAACCTGAAAATGGCGGCAACAAAAATGCCGGTTAACGCAGGTACGGCGTTAGTGAGCGTTTTGCCGGTTTAGCGTCAAAAATGCCAAAACGCTACAGCCTCGGAACACGCTAGTCCCGTGTTCTATTTACAGCTCACTAACGCCGACGCCCTCTACAGCTCAAAAACGTCTGCATTTTTTGGGGGCCATTGAATAACATGGAGAGCTGCAAAAAAACGCCAAAAAATGTGGCGTCAAAAATGCCCGTGTGTATGAGGCCTATACATTGACTTTCTTTTTACTAGAGATGAATGGAATGTTGAATCCCAGCTTAGATCATACCTCTGTACCATGTTGCTCTGTTCTCTGCAGATCCCGTAAATCCAGTAATATTCTGGGTTTAGTTGTGGCTTTGTACCAGATGACACTCTGTATATCCTGCTCATAGACACTGTCCCTTCCACAGCTACTTCCTGCAGCAGCTAGAGACTAAAGCACACCCCCCTGTAGTCTTCAGACTGTACAAATGTAACTTCCTTCACAGCTCTGATGGTGGGTGGGATGGAATACATCCTAATTAGTATTCATTTCCATCCAGTCACACCTGCAGGAAGAGTCCAAACCTCCCAAGTCCTGCCTCACAGGTCACAGCATTATTCAAAAAGGAAAGCCCTTCATATAAACACATACACAGCCTGCTGGGAAAGCTGGGTGTGCTGATGATGGGCAGGATTGAATAGAATCCTTCGTCACACTAGCACCACATGAAAGTCACGTGACTTCCAGAACAACTATCATTCCTATGCAACTTTGATGGATCAGTGTTTTTTTTTTTTTTAACCCCCACCTCTCCTCCCTGGTCATTCTTTGCTCCCTAAAAACATCTTTCCAAGCACATTCCATTCTCACCTCAACTCAGCAGAAACGCATGTTCCTGCTTGCGGTTTCTTGTGCATTTTTTAATAAACATGCACTTGAATAGGCTGCCCTACATGTGACAAATGCCACAAAGTAGCACTAGAACATGCACAGGAAATGCATACTTTTTCTTGCGGGTTGCCCTGCATTTAGAAGTGTGCAAATGTGAACGAATGATAACCCAAGCACGCCATGCATTGCTGTATGTTTTTGAAATCCTCAGCAAAGCACACATTTCTGTGCAGGTTGCCACTTGTTCTGAAATGCACAGATGTGAATGCAGCCGAAATGATAACGCAAGCGTGACGCACATTGCTACGCGTTTTCAATACTGAATAATGACAAAGTATGCATTTTCTTGCAGCTTGCTGTGCGTTTGGAAATGCGCAGATGTGAACCAATGGTGATGCAAGCGCACTGCACGTTGCTGCGTGTTTTCTAAATGCACAGCAAAGCATACATTTACTTGCGGGTTGCTGTGCATTCGGAAATGTGCAGATGCGAATGAATGGTAACGCATGCACGATGCACGTTGCTGCACGTTTTTAAAAAAGCATGGCATGGTGTGCATTTTGTTGTGGGTTGCCTTGCTTTCGGAAATGCGCAGGCGCAGACAAATAATAACACAAGCACAATGCACATTGCCACATGTTTTCAAAGCACACGGTAAAGCGCGTTGTTTTGTTATTATATATACTTGTTTGTTTCAAGCATCTGAGATATCCATACTGGTGATCAGTGCAGCACAAGCAGGCTGAATCTGTGTGGGAGTGATCAGCTTGGAAGAGTGTCACAGAGCAAGGAGAAACTCATCCACAGATA
This sequence comes from Glandirana rugosa, assembly GCA_018402905.1. Taxonomy (NCBI): domain Eukaryota; kingdom Metazoa; phylum Chordata; class Amphibia; order Anura; family Ranidae; genus Glandirana; species Glandirana rugosa. The sequence continues at coordinate 1,202,205 of BLSH010278714.1, forward strand.
TGATTACATTTATATGGCGAGTATGATCTTATAATATAATAGGGATCCATCACTTTTGGTAAGGAGCCAATTTTACAAGAAGGAACATTGTTGCCAGCAATATAGAATATTCCTTGAAGTTACATAGTTACATAGTTAGCCAGGTTGAAAAAAGACACAAGTCCATCTTCTAGTTCAACCAATAAAAAAAAAAAAAAAAAATAATATATATATATATATATATATATATATATATATATAACCATACAATCCAAAGTGTGATCCAATTTGCTATAGCGGGGGGGAAAAAATTCCTTCCTGATCCCCTGAGAGGCCCTCATATCCCCTCAGATATTCCCTGGATCAACTTTACCTATAAATGTTAGTAGCCAGTTATATTATGTACATCTAGGAAAGAATCTGGGCCTTTTTTTAAAGTAATCCACTGTGCTGGCCAGAACCACCTCTGGAGGGAGTCTATTCCACTGTGTGAAGAAACCTTTCCGTATTTGTAGATGAAATCTTTTTTCCTCTAGACATAAAGAGTGCCCCTTGTCCTATGTGATGACCTTAACCACTTGCCTACCGTCAACCGCAGGATGGATCTCCTGGGCAAACCGCCGTCATCTGACGGCGGCTGCCAGATCGCGCACTGTGAGCGCGCGTGTGCCGCCGGTGGCACGCTCGCGCGCTCACTGTGTCCGGGGAGGGCCAGGGAGCGTGTGCGGCGGACTGATCTCCACTGGCTACCCGCGATGCCCCCCCCCCGGAGTAAAAGAACGGAGGTCCGTGTAAGTAAACACGAACCTCCGTTCTGTTACAGGGGAAAGGGAGTGATCACAGCCTTCCTCCACATGGAAGCTGTGATCACTTCCCTCCCCCTGCCAGTCAAACACTAAGACAGTTAGAACACGCCCAGGGAACACAGTTAACCCTTAGATCGCCCCCTGCAGGTTAACCCCTTCACTGCCAATGGCATTTACACAGTAATCAGTGCATTTTTATAGCACTGATCGCTGTATAAATGCCAATGGTCCCAAAAAGGTGTCAAAATGTTCCGACATGCCCATTGCAATATCGCAGTACCGCTAAAAATCGCAAATCGCCGCCATTACTAGTAAAAAATTTAAAAAAATAAAAACCCCAGAAATTAATTCTCATCATCTGTAAACGCGGCAACTTTTGCGCAAACCAATCAATAAACGCCGATTGCGAATTTTTTTTCTCACAAATATGAGCAAGAATATAAATCGACCAAAACCGATGAAAAAAAATGTTTTTTTATATATTTTTTTTAATTTGTATTTTAGCAAAAAGTAAGAAATTTGGGGTTTTTTGCAAAATTGTCGCTCTTCTTTTGTTTATAGCGGCGATCAGAAATGACGCAGAGGTGATCAAACACCATCAAAAGAAAGCTCTATTTGTGGGGAAAAAAGGACGCAAATTTTGTTTGGGTACAATGTTGCACGACCGCGCAATTGTCAGTTAAAGCAACGCAGTGCCGAATCGCAAAAAGGGCTCTGGTCAGGAAGGGGGCTGAAGTGGTTAAAGTGAATAACTCAACACTAAGTTTACTATATGGACCAATTATGTATTTGTATATGTAGATCATATCCCCCTCAATCTCCTCTTCTCAAGAGAGAATAAATTCAGTTCCTCTAATCTTTCCTCCATGCCTCCTATTAGTTTGGTTGCCTTTCTCTGCACTTTTTCCAGTTCCCCGATATCCTTTTTGAGAACAGGTGCCCAAAACTGAACTGCATATTCTCTCTGGAGTCCATACCTCTCTTAATACAAGAAAGAATTTTGCTTGCTTTGGAAACCACAGCTTGGCATTGCATGCCATTATTAAGTTTACGATCTACCAAAACTCCCAGATCCTTCTCCACTATGGAATCCCCCAGTTGTACTCCCTAGTATGTACGATGCATGCATATAACCCCCAAGTGCATAACTTTACATTTATCAACATTAAACCTCATTTGCCAGATAGTCGCCCAATTAGACAGTGCATTGAGGTCTGCTTGTAACTTGGAGACATCCTGTAAGGACGTTATTCCACTGCATAGCTTGGTGTCATCTGCAAACACTGAAATGGTACTTTTAATCCCAGACCCTATATCATTTATAAATATATTGAAAAGTAAGGGTCCCAACACTGAACCTTGGGGTACACCACTGATAACCTTAGACCATTCAGAATAAGAATCATTAACCACTACTCTCTGAATTCGGTCTTTTAGCCAGTTTTCTATCCATTTACAAACTGATCTTTCCAAGCCTGTAGACTTTTCCTTACACATTAGCCATGTGTGGGGAACGGTGTCAAACCCCTTAGCAAAATCCAAGTATACCACGTCCACAGCCACCCCTCTGTCCAAGGTTTTACTTACCTCCTGATAAAAAGAAATCAGGTTTGTTTGACAACTTCTGTCTTTCATGAATCCATGCTATTTATTGCTTAAAACATTTTTTTTCCTACAAGAACTCATCTATGTGGTCTTTTGTTAAACCCTCCAATATTTTCCCAACTATAGAAGTTAAACCTTACAGGTCTATAGTTACTTGGTAAAGACGTTGATCCCTTTTTAACCACTTCAGCCCCGGAAGGATTTCCCATGTTAGGACCAGAGCACTTTTTCGGATTCGGCACTGCAACATTTTAACTGACAATTGCACGGTCGTGCGACGTTGTACCCAAACAAAATTTGCGTCCTCTTTTTGCCACAAATAGAGCTTTCTTTTGGTGGTATTTGATTACCTCTGCATCCTTTCTGATCACCGCTATAAATAATAATAAGTGAAAAATTTGCAAAAAAAACTATTTCTTACTTTATGCTAAAATACATATCCAAAAAAAATATATAAAAAAACAAACGTATTCATCAGTTTTGGCCGATTTATATTCTTCCTCATTTTTGGTAAATAAAAATTGCAATCCACGTTTATTGATTGGTTTGCGCAAAAGTTGTCGCTTTTACAAACCATGAGAATTCATTTCTGCTGTTTTTACAAATTTTTTTTTTACCAGTAATGGCAGCGATCTGCGATTTTTATCGGGACTTTGATATTGGGGCAGACATGTCGGACATTTTTGACACTTTTTTGAGACCAATGACATTTATACAGCGATCAGAAGTGTAAATACCCACTGATTAAAGTCATTGGCAGTGAATTGGGTTAACTGTGAGGGGGCTGGGCTGTCAGGGGCACCAGAGATCTAACTGATCCCGAGTACAGGGATCAGTTAGATCTCTGACATGCTGCCTGACAGAGTGGGGAACCACCGTGTTTACATCGGCGGTTCCTCGTTTTTCTGCTCTGTCAAGCAATTGCGGCTCACCGGTGGAGATCAAGTCTACCCGAGCCGTGGCCACAACTCTGCAGAGTGCAGCGGGCATGAGAGTGCGCTGCTGCCAGTGCGCTCCTGCCCGCTATGAGCCACCATTCAAAGACAGCGATTCACGCTACAGAGCCACACTGCAGCAGTAAATGTACTTGGGCCGGTCGGGAACTAGTTAAATATGGGCACCACATTGGCCCTACACCAATCCAGTGGTACTATTCCAGTTATTAAAGTATCCCTAAAAATTTAATACAATAGCTTTGATATTACCAAACTCAATTATTTTAGGATCTGTGGATGGGTGCCATCTGGTCCAGGTGCTTTATCTACCTTTATTCTGTCTAAATACTTCTGTACCATTTCACTTTTGAGCCATTGTGGATCATTTGGGGCTGTGCCACTACCACCCCCATTATGGACATGCTTGTTTGTTTACACAGAGCTGAAGAAAGTATTTAATAAGTTTTTCTTCTCTTTGTCCCCAGTCACCCACTCTAGATTATTTTATAAAGGGCCTACATACTCCGACCTGACCTTTTTTACTATTATTATAACTGAAGAATTTTTTGGAGCTTGTCCTATCTTTTTCAATCTGTCGTTTGTTTTGAATATTTGCATCCTTGATTTTTTTTTTTTACATATTTTTTTATATTCTTTGTAACATTTAAAAGATGATAGTGTTCCTTCATTTTTATATTTTTTAAATGCACTTTTCTTATCATTTATAACTTTTCTAACTTTGGCCGTGAGCCACATAGGTTTTCTTTTTAGCCTTTTAAACTTATTGCCCATGGGAATATACTTATCAGTGAGTTCGCATACAGTCTTTTTGAAAAATTCCCATTTCTGTTCTGTGTTAATCAATGCCAATATTCCCTCCCAGTCTAAGTCCTGGAGAGCAGCCCTCATCCTTGGAAAATTTGCTCCCTTAAAGTTAAGTGTTTTTATCTTTCCTGTATGTGTTTGTTGCTTGCAGCTTACATTAAATGAAATCATGTTATGGTCACTGCCACCCAGATGTTCCTTTATATGAATATTGGTAATAAGCTCTGCATGGTTTGAGATTATGAATTCCCACAACATGTCATTCCTAGTTGGGGCCTCAATAAACTGAACCATAAAGTTGTCCTGTAATAGGTTTATAAAGGTTTGCCTTTTAACTGTCCCAGCAGTGCCATTAATCCAGTTAATTTCTGGGTAGTTAAAATCCCCCATTATTATCACTGTCCCAGCCCTTGCAGCCCTTTCAGTCTGTGCAAGGAGCCAAGTCTCCATCTCTTCTTTAACACTGGGAGGTCTATAACAGACTCCAATGATAACCTTTGAAGTGATACTTTGTAACATCTTTTCATCAACAGCATTTAAGGCCGCCTCCACACTTGTGCAACGCAATTTTACCACAATGAAAACATATTACAAAGTCGTACAGAAAACGCATCTATATTATTCAGGTTCGATTTGCATGCGACTTTAACATTGAAGTCTATGGACCTCAAGTTGCATCAAAGTTGGGCCAAAGTAATGCAGGGACTACTTTTGAAATCAGCACAACTTCACAGAGTCACAGATATGAATGGTACTCATTGGAAATAATGGGGAACGACTTGTCATGCGACTTTGCAGTCCCAAATCGCAGGACAACTCGCACAAGTGTGAAAGGGGTCTTAGAGGGACTCTGCAGACCAAAATCGCAGGACAACTCGCACAAGTGCGAAAGGGGTCTTTCAAGGACACTTTTATTACCCAATTAAGCTTGTTAGCACGGACTTTTAGGTTGTGGACTACAAGTAACACACACACACCACTTAATTGTAAAAAAAAGCGGGGTTTGTTTGGGACTTTAAATGAGGTTTCTGACATTTAGATCAGAGGGACCTCCATCCCTATTAAATGGGAAAAACACAAGGCGGTTTGGGACTTTAAATGATGCGCGCTATATGGACAGCAGGAAACATAGTAATTAGAAAAATAATTTTATTTCATCTGTCAGAGGACAGAGGTCTGATGACCACATATATCAATAGTAATACACATGTTAAAAAATAGAAAAATCATTGTTGTATGATAGCTGTATACTTGAGTTTAGGTAAATAATTGATGGCTTGCTGCATACCCATAGAATAATCATATTAAAATGCAAAAAAAGATTAACAAAACATGCTAATACAGGTGAATGATTCTAGTATGACTCATGGTTGTAGGATCAAAAGATCTACGCGTTTCATGGCCATGCTTTACCACTCATCAGGAGCCTTATGTCAATAGAATATCTAAAAGAGAGTATAAAGATCAATAAGTAATGGGTCATGCTGGACCATAGAGTAATGGGGGGGGGGGGGGAAGGTTTTAGTGAAACACCCAACCCATACTTACAGATCACCTGTGACTGTGGGATGTGGTAGCAAACACTTAGGCAGGCCGGGCATCAATATCCAGCACAGGAGCTGAGGCGGCATATTGAGGTGGTGCAACAGCGGAGAAGGGAGAGTAGATAAGTTGTTGCCACCACTTAATTGAATCATCCATTTTATTTTTTGTATATTTCTTTTTTTTCCAATACATTTTTATTGATGTTAAGGATTACAAGAACATATATAGTTTTTAACATGTTGAGAGTACACGTCTAGTTAATAAAATGAACATAAGAGAAGAGAATTTACAACACAATAGGAATGTATGATTGGTTCAGTAGCATATAGAAAATTGATTACAAAGTATAAACAATATTCTCTATTAGATTAGGTTTTGTGTACGGGTACTCAAGTATAACATTGTGTGAATAAAGAGGGAGGGGGGAGGGGGAGGGAAGGAGTAACTTGCAGAGGTGGATCTATAGTTAATTTACTGTTATCCAATTTATCTTGTGATATTTTATATTCTTATGGATTTGGTACTTTGTGACCATAAGGCCCATTTTTTGAGGAATTTTGGGTATGAGAAGTTAATTAGGGCGAACATTCTTTCCACATCATATTGGTGATTGATTTCTGCTGTGGTTTCTTTTACGCTTGGGATGTCAGTAGATTTCCACTTCCTAGTGATATTTATTTTTGCAGCATATAAGGTGTGCATAATGATGTGTCTAGAGGAGGGAGGGAGTGAATCTAATCCTATGTGTAGTAGTGCCGTTTTTGGGTTCGGGCTAATTATATGGCCAGTGATCTCCGCTATTAGTTTAAAAACTGCGTTCCAGTAGGATGTTAGGGATTTGCAGGACCACATTGTGTGCATAAGGGATCCAAGATCACCACATTTTCGCCAGCAATGTGGTTGGGTGGTAGGATAGATTTTCGAAAGTTTTAATGGTGTGAGGTACCACATATGTAGTATTTTTAGGTAGGATTCCCAATGATTTGCGCATTTGGAGGTTTTGGCTGAGTATTGAAAGATCTTCTGCCAATTTTCGTCTGTTGTGTTGTGGTTTAATGATGATTCCCATTTTTCTATGGATGCGGTTCTGGTTGGGAAAATTGTTTCATTGATAATGTTATAGAAAAATGAGATTCCATGTCCTCTGTAGGATGGGGTTTTAAAGTACTGGTGTACTTTAGTTGGGATGGCAATTTTTACAGGGATCTCATGTGAGCGTAGATAGTGATGTATTCTTATATATGTGTAGAACTCGGAGGGTGGTAAGTTATAGTTTTTTCTTAGGATAGGAAATGGAATTAAGTTCCCCGGGACGGTGTAAATGTGTGTATAATGTATCGTAGTGATAATCTAGTTGATATGATGACCACCGTGGGAAGATCTCTTTTTTAGACCAGGAATGATCGTAGAAGGTGGGAAGTGGGATGCAGAGGTATGTTGATAGATGAGGAAAGGGTACGTGAGGGATTTAAGTATCTTTGGTTAGTGGGTTGGTAATTTCGGAGGGTTGTTCGTACCTGTATAGACTGGAGTGATTTGGGTGTTGGTCGGCTAGTGTATTTTTAGGGTTATCTGTAGGAATTCCCTTATTATGGCCTGGATTTGTGGTGGGATACCTGTGTTACGTTGTAATTAGTGGAAGTTGTCGAGATGCTGTTTCCCTTGAATTAAGGTAAAGGATAGGATTCTTTTTTGATATTGAATGGTGGGAGGCTCAAGATGTGTATATATTCTTATGTAGTGATAGATGCGAGTGTACTCTAGGGACATTTTTAACGGTAGGGTTGATTTCATGTGGTC
>BLSH010278714.1:1224260-1236758 GCA_018402905.1 Glandirana rugosa
AACTAGAGACATTAAAAAAGTCCTATAGAATGTACAAATTCCTTTCCTTCCCCTCCCTTTCCCCTTCTTTTTTCTTTTCTTTTCCTTTTAAAAAGAATATATGGTTTCTTCCCCTTTCCCTCCCCTTCCTTTCCTTAAACATGTAAGATATCCTGAAAAAATTACAGAGATCAAAATTATTAGAGCCAGCAAAGTTCTGCACCATCATATGCTTGTTTACAGGGGTGACATCCTATCCATTAGAAGGGGTGAATCTAGGGACAGTGAGCTGAGGACAAACTTGGTCCTTAGGGACCTAGTAACTCTAGGAAGTTCTTATTGAGATCGATGAGGTGTTGCAGATGACGTCCCGAAGGATAATCAAGGGTCTCCCAGGAATTTCCGTAGAAGGACCTAAAATTAAACGGGGACAAAGGGTCAGAATACCCTAGGGGCTGAAGCCTCTAAAGTCCAATGAAGATAAAACCTCTTAGTGAGATGAGAGAGTGGAGTTCATCTGGGGGGAATTTGGTCTCGTTGCCTCTTGGCCTGTTGTTTGTTCCAGATTGGGGTGAGTGGGCTTCCAGGAGGGGGTCTTTTAGAGGATCCGGGGCGGTTGTGACCATCCGAAGAGGGGAGTTCCTGGGTAATAAGGCCCAATTGGAGCTTGAAAGCTTGAAAAGCCAAAGGATTTATTTTGATGCTGGAATGACAAGCGAAAAGGGAACGCCCATTTATATTTAATTTCTCTTTGTGAGAGAATTGCCAAGAGGGGTTTCAAGGACCTCCTTTTCTGGATGGTTGTGGGTGAAAGGTCAGAGAACAATTGAAAGGAGTGGCCCTGAAAAAATAGCTTTTCTGAGTCTCGGGATTTCTTGAGGATTTCTTCTTTTATAGAGTAAAAATGGGGCTTGACTATGATATCCCTGGGGAGACCATCCTGGCGAGGTGGAGTGAGGGCTCTATGGGCCCTGTCCAGTTCTAATTTATGATCCGGGATCCCAGGAATCAGGTCTTTGATGAGGGCTCTGACCACTCCAGGGGAGTCCTTGAATGATTCGGGGATCCCCCTAATGCGGAAGTTGTATCTTCTGTGTCTGTTCTCCAAGTCCTCAAGTTTAGTAAGAGCAGTGTCTAATTGATCCTGGAGGGATTGTATGCAAGCAGTGTTTTGGTTCGCCCGCGCCACTGTGGTGTCAATAGCTTGTTCCAGGGTGTCAATCCTGGATCCCAAGCTTTGGAGATCAGCTTTAATCGTGGCTGTAATTTGGGCTGCTTGTTGTGACAGGCCTGTGGCTAGCATGTCTGAGAACTTGGAGAGGAGAATTGCCATGTCAGAGGGGGCCCCCGGAGAGTGCAGTGGCGGTGTGAAGATTGTGGAGAGGGCTAATGGGCTATTAGGCAGAGAGGTATGCAGTGGAGATTGCATCATTTCCTCCATGGATCTCCTTAATAAAGATTCCGTGGAAGCTGGGGAGATGTCCAGGGGATGTAGGTTACTCACAGGTGTAGCTGGAGGTCTGCATGAGTCCTGTGCAGCGGGCTGGTGATCCGCGATGGATTCAGCTTCCTCCATGCCGTTCTGCTGGGCGGATGCGGCGGCCATCTTAGGCGGAGCTGAGGCCTGAAGGCCGAACTGAAGTTTGCGGGATACCTCCTTTTTGGATCGATCCACCTGCATGGATCCGTGAGCCCCGGTGTGGCAGGAGCTTTGTGGGGATGGAGGACGTCGGTTGCGCTTGTCCTGGATGCTCTATGTCGGCGGGCGGCTGGAGCGGTACGGAGCTCCCGGCTAACACGTCTTGTCGGGACTCCGGCGCATGCGCACACCTTATTATTGTTTTTATTGATAACCTCACTTTTATGTGTGTAAGCATATTATTTTATTATCTTATGCCTATTTATTTAATCTATACAAATTGTTTTCACTTGTATGATCACTATTTATTACATCATATGTCTGGTTTAATATCACTACTTGCCATCATATGATATCTTTCATTCATTCAGTTTAGCGCCACCACACACAATATACTTACTCTTACGATTTAGTTTGGTCGATACAGGTGGCCGCTTACTGCCCTCCATCCTCACTCAGGGCATAGCGCAGAAAAACCCCCCATACACTGCCGCCGTGAAAAGACGGCGCGCGGTGGGGAACCTGTTAAAGTGGAAGTCCACCCTTAAACCTCGTACACACGGTTCAACAGTCGCATGAAAACAATCGTACGACCGCTCGTTTTATGCTAAATCAACCATTAGTACGCGTTATTAGAACAGCCAACGTACAACGGTCGTACAACAGCAGTTGTATGAGCAGACTAGAAAACGTGGTAGTACCAACAAGCGGTCATAAAACCGTTGTATCGTGTGTACAGAGAAGTAGGTCCAACAAGTTATATTGTGCAAAACACGCATACTCAGAAGTCAGGAACGGCCAGACACTAATTACATGCACCTGAACTTTCTCTTTATACGTTCATAACACGACACTACGTTCAGCTTGGTCGTACGATCGTTTAGTGCATGTCAGTATGCGAGATACAACAGCCAACATACGATTTGGGCCATTCAGTCGTACGACCGTTGCACCGTGTGTACAAGGCTTAAGGCTTCATGCACACAGGATGTTAAAAAAACGTCCAAAAACCGTCAGTAGCTTATCAGTGATTTTTTCAGCTTTTAGCAGCGTTATATTACCGGCGTTTTTGCACGTTTTTTCGCATTTTTAAAGGGCCAGCATTTTTTTTTTCAATTGATCTAAAACGTCCAAAAATGTTGGGGATTGACGTTTAGCCGCGTTTTTGAGCGTTTTTGGGCGTTTGAACGTTTTTTACAGTTGAAAATAGTCCCTCAGAACCCTCTGGTCTGGGGTTTTTTTACAGCTCAAAAACGTCACTGCTAAAACCAGTTGATAACAGCCTATGTGTGCATGAACACATAGGATAACATGATGGAGGGTTTATTGACTGTAGAAAAAAAAACATCTGCAGCTAAAAACAGCTGCTGAAAAACAGTCAAACGTCCTGTGTGCATGAGGCCGAACACTTAAATTCTCCCCTGCAATCATTAATGTGAGCTAAGTTCATCCTTATGCCTCAAAATTAAAAATTCCCAGTATTTTTACCTTTATTTTGCAGTATCCAGTGTCGTTACATGACCTCAAATCTACTTCTTCCAGAGAGTAAAATCAGCCAGAGGGTGTGGTTACTGAAAGCTAGTTACATCACTTCCAGGGGTACTGTTCCTGTGTAGCCAGTGGGTGTATACAGGATGGGAGGAGCTGATCATAGGTTCCCGCCCAGTGTTCTCTCATCAGTAAGGATGCATTGTATATCCCAATTCATGAGAAAATTAAGAAATAAAAAAGACCCATCCACACAGGACCCAGGGGGCCCATCCACACAGGACCCAGGGGGGCCCATCCACACAGGACCCAGGGGGGCCCATCCACACAGGCCCCAGGGGGCCCATCCACACAGGACCCAGGGAGACCCATCCACACAGGACACAGGGGGGACCCATCCACACAGGACCCGGGGGGCCCATCCACACAGGACCCAGGGAGACCCATCCACACAGGACACTGGGGGGCCCATCCACACAGGACCCAGGGGGCCCATCCACACAGGACCCAAGGAGACCCATCCACACAGGACACAGGGAGACCCATCCACACAGGACACAGGGGGACCCATCCACACAGGACACAGGGGGGACCCATCCACACAGGACACAGGGAGACCCATCCACACAGGACCCAGGGAGACCCATCCACACAGGACACAGGGGGACCCATCCACACAGGACCCAGGGGGCTGGGAGGCGCAGGGCACATATATAGTGTAGCTGTGCTGGGCTTTGAATGAAGACTGTCAGGGTAGCTGGAAGTGCTCTGGGGTGTCATCTCACAGTCTACAATCATCACTATGCAGTGGAACAGTACAGGCAACCACACTAACTCTACATTTCCACTAGTGCGACTTTGGAAACAAAGTCGCATGACAAGACACATCCCATTGATTTCAATGGCACCCGTTCCCACCCATGCGACTTTGGTACCTGCACTACCTTGATGCGACTTTGATCTAGAGAGTGTAAAGTTGGTTTAAAGCTGCAACCAAAGTCGCATTAAAGTCACATTCTAAGGCCCCTTTCAGATTTGTGCGACTTGTCCTGCAACTTGGGACTGCAAAGTTGCATGACAAGTCGTATCCCATGATTTCTAATGAGTACCATTCATATCTGTGCGACTTCAAAGTAGTCCCTGAACTGCTTTGATCCAACTTTGATGCGATTTGGGGTCCATAGATTTCAAGATTACACAGGCATTGCTTAAAGTTGCATTGAAATCGCGGCAAAATCGTGCAACTTTCAGGTTGCACAAGTGTGAAAGGGGCCTAAATAGTGCAACTTTGGAGTCTCAATAGTGGAAATGTGACTTGTCATGCGACTATGTGTCCAAAGTCGCATGACAAGTCATAGCCCATTGATTTTAATGGCACCCATTCCCATCTATGCAACTTTAAAAATCAGTAACTTTGAAAAGGTGCCTGCACTACTTGATGCAACTTTGATCCAGAGCGTGTAAAGTTGGATCAAAGCTGCACTCTAAATTGGGCAACTGTGGGGTTGCAATTGTGGAAATGTACACTAAGGCTCAGTTTCCACTAGTATGACTTGTCATGCGACTTTGGACAAGAAACAGAAAATACTTCCAAAGCCTACCGTCCCCTCCCCCCTATCTCTCTCTCTCAGGGGATCATATTCTTTGAAGGATAGGAGGGGTGGGGTGGGCGAGGCTAGGCAGGTCTAGGCATGCCTTGTCTAAGAACGAGGGACAACCTTTTCAGGAAGTGAAAAGACAGCTTAGCAAATTCAGATAACAGGAAATAGAGTTGTCCCTGAAGAACAGGAAGAAGCCGATTGTCTGCCATAGATTAGACTTTCTAACAAAACAATCAGCTAGCCAGAAGACTAATAATATCAAAGATAAAGATATTTAACATACTGTTAATAGGAAAAATTTAATTTTTGGCTGGACTTCCACTTTAAGACTTTTTAAGACCCTATTGATTTATTGATTTGTTATTTTGAACGCTTTAGTATATATCTTTGAACACTATAGCCTGTTGTCTGCTGGCGCTGTGTTTTCATATTTATATTCTGAGCAATAGACATGGGCCTAACTACCCCCAGTTCGGCTCACGGCAGAACTTCCGAACATCGCAAAAGTTTGGAACCGAATAATGAACACCATTGGAAAAATCAAAAGCGCCCATTTTGAAGGCTTATATGCAAATAATTGGGCATACAAAGTGTATGGGGGTCATGTATCAATGAACACAAAGCTTACAAAAAACTTAATTTAACCACTTCCCGACCGCTGTATGCAGAATGACGTCAGGGAAGTGGTTTAGTTATCCTGACTGGGCGTCATATGACGTCCTTAGGATAACATGCCGGCACACGCCCAAGGGGGAGCGCATCGCGGTGATCGGTGGTGTGGGGGGGGCAGTCTGACCCTCCGCATTACCGATCTCGGTAAAGCGCTTCCATCGGAAGCACTTTACCATGTGATCAGCTGTCACCAATCACGGCTGGTCACAGTGTAACAAAGGAAAGCCGTTTATCGGCTTTTCCTGTACTCGGGTCTGCAGACCTGAGTAGAGGAGAGCCGATCAGCTGCTCTCCTGACAGGGGGTGTCTGTGCTGATGGTTTATCAGCACAGCCCCCCCTAGGATCGCCACACTAGACCACCGGGGAGCCTGCCCAGGGACCACCAGGGATGTGCCCACCCAGGACCACCAGGGAGCCGATCTGGACCACCAGGTAGACCACCAGGTAAGAGGCACAGTGCCCAATATGGATGGCACTCAGTGCCACCCTAGACCACCAGGGAATGGGCCCCTATCAGTGCATCTGCCCACCAGTGCCTACCAGTGCCGCTATCAGTGTGTACCAGTGCCCCTATCAGTGCATACCAGTGCCACATATCAGTGCCCACCAGTGCCACCTACCAGTGCCCACCTATCAGTGCCCATCAGTGCCCAGTGCCGCCTATGAGTGCCAATCAGTGCTGTCAATGAGTGCCCATCAGTGCAGCTTATCAGTGTCCGTCAGTGCTGCATATCAATGCCACCTATCAGTGTCCGTCAGTGCTGCTTATCAGTGCTGCCTAACAGTGCTCATCATTGCTGCATATAAGTGCCTCATCATCAGTGCAACCTCATCAGTGCCGCCTCATCAGTGCCAATCAGTACTGCCTCATCAGTGCCCATCAGTGTAGCCTCATCAGTGCCCATCAGTCATGGAGAAAATGTACTTATTTACAAAGTTTTGTGACAGAAACAGAATTTTTTTTTTCCAAATTTTCGGTCTATTTTTATTTGTAGCACAAAAAATAAAAACTGCAGGGGTGATCAAATACCACCAAAAGAAAGCTCTATTTGTGGGAACTAAATAATAACAAATTTGTTTGGGTACAACGTCGCACGACTGCGCAATTGTCATTCAAAGCGCAACAGCACTGAAAGCTGAAAATTGGTCTGGTAGGAAAGTGTTCTAAGTGCATTGTATTGAAGTGGTTAAATGAGCAGTGATTTACCGATGCTTAAAGTGAAACCATAAAATGGGAAATAAAAATGAAAAATTCCTTCCTGCCTTGGGGTCCCCTTTGTTTGCCGTAAAGTGGCACATCTGTACTGTGTATAGAACCTGCTGCAGCAATAATGACATTTATATAGTCCAAAAAGATACATTTTCCCTGCAAGCTTTCTTTTTTTTTGAAAAACAACGGCTTGGGGAGCCAGTCTTTATGATGAGGCCACTATTTAATGCACTCAGAACAAAATTAGAGATTTTTTGGATAAATTCTTGGTGTCTCTTTTGCAGACTTTGGATAGAAATAACATGTGTGGAAAATTGGGCTTTGGGTGTTGGTGGGGCCTTCACATCGTAACTCTATAGAGGTACTCTTTTTTTTTTTTATCATTAAACAATTTTTATTGAATTTTCCATACAAATAACAGAGCTATATAAGGCAGTTGGTTCTGGTATATAACAATCAGGTTTAGCCGTAAACCATTAACATACAAATCTCAATCAAAGTAATGGACAATAATCATTGGGTTCTAGCTGTAAACAGGCTCTAGCTAATATAATGACAACATTAACATCGACAATTCAAGAAAATAGAGAAGGAGAGAACTGTGAGACGTTGATATTACTCCTGGAATAATACTGAAATAAGGTTTAAGAGCTGCTGCTCATGTTTTTAAGTGAGGTAGAAGCTCCAGGGTGACTAGTCCACATTTGTCATAGTTTCTCAAACTTGGCTGAGTTGTAGTTTTTATACACTAACATCAACTCATACTGAGCTTGTATATTTAACCATATAACAACATCAGATAAGTTTGGTGGTTCGTTGGATTTCCATAGTTTTGTTATATTCAACCTTGCTGCTATTAATACATTTGCTACTACTGTTCTAAACTCTACAGAGTAAAGGTCCAGATTTATTCGTAGAAGGGCCATTGCGAGAATAAGTTGAGGTAAATTACCAGTGAGGTTATCAATAAATGTTGAAACTGATTTCCAGAAACTATTAAGATTTTTGCAGCTCCATAAACTATAATAAAGGGAACCAGTTTGTTCAGTGCATCGAAAGCAAGTTGGGGAGAGTGATGGATAGGTTTTGGAAAGCATATATGGTGTAAGGTACCATCTGTTAAATATCTTTTGGGCATCATCCCAATGTTCAATGCAGGATGATGCCTTAGTGCTCAGAATTATGACCTTATTCCATTGTTCCCAAAAAAATAGATAGGGAAAGATCATTTTCCCATTCCAGCATATTATTGGTTTTAATAGATTTAGGGAACTCTGAGAAAAGTTTATAAAATAAGGATATTCCTTTTTTATCACTAGCGTATTTGTTCAATAGGTACCTCCAGATTATTGAAGGGATATTCATGCTCGATTCTGGATCAAATTCCTATAATCTTTTAAAATGTCTAAGCTTTTTTAGTGCCAACTCTTTATAGGCTAGGAATAGGTTGACATAGTAGTTGAACCCCTGTGAAATCCAATTATTCACTGAGATACAGGCTCTACAGTAGTCCAGCACTCTTAAGGGCACAGGGATTTTGATTAGTTCACCTACTTCCTTTGATACAGATAATATGTGTTTCCAAGCTATCAACTTGGATTTGATTGTGATGAGTTTTGGTATTACGACTTTAGGAAGCAAAGCATACGCTATAGCTAATGCACACATGCCATTGCCCTTTGTGGCTTCTTTTTCAATATTTACCCAAAGTTTCTCGTCTGAATCAGAAAACCAAAATTTCATTTGATCAAGGAGTGACGCATATTAATATTGTTGAATATCTGGGAGACCCATTCCACCTTTATTCTTAGTAGTGGTAAGAATTGAGAATGCTACTCTAGGTTTTTTATCATTCCAAATACATTTTTTAAGCTTTAGATTCACCTGGTTGTAAAATGTATTGTTCAGCTGGATGGGGAACTAGCTGAAATAATACAACATTTTAGGGAGGGTCTGCATTTTAAAAGCCGCTATTTTCCTACCCAGGAGAGCTGTGTTTTATGAAAAGATTGGAGATCTTTATTTATGTTTCTAGTAGTTTAGGGAAATTTACTTCATATAATTTAGCTGTTGGATAGGTAATTGGATCTCTAAATAAGGAATGGAGTCTTGTCCCAATTGTAAGTCATTTTATTTTTAAGCGTCATGTACCTTTCTTGGGATATATTCATAGGCAGGACATAACATTTGTTATTATTAATTTTATAGTACGAGATTTTCCCAAAGGATTCTAATATATTTTGCACATCGGTGAGAGAGGTTTCAGGGTTACATAAGGAAAGTATTATATCAACGGCGAATAATCCTAGTTTGTGATCAATATTGCCCACTTTAATACCTGTAATTGATTCATTAGAATGGATTAGTTCTGCCAAAGGTTCTATTGCCAATGAAAATATTATAGGTGAAAGAGGGCAGCCCTGTCTTGTACAATTAGAGAGTTCACATAGAGGGACATTATGGCTGAAAGAATGAAACCCGTAAATCAGAATTTCATAAGTGTTGCCGATAGATAGTCCAAATGAACTCTATTGAATGCCTTCTCTGCATCTAAAGCAAGAAGAAGAGAAGGCACTCCACTATTCTCCCCTATAGAGGTACTCTTGAAGAAAGCAAGAATTGTGAAAAATTAAAATAATATGCACCTGCCAAATAGGTGAGGAAAAATTGGTCTTTGGGTGTTGTTGGTGCCTTCACACCGTAACCCTATAGAGGTACCCTTGATGAAAGCAAGAATTGGCCTTGCTGTCAAAAATTTAAATGACCTACACCTGTTAAACAAGTGCGTAAAAATTGGTCCTTGGGTGTTAATTGTGCCCATGAAACCTATACCAAAAAATGTCTTCTAGATGAAATCAACACCCACAAAGCTAGGCAGCCTAGACAGTCTTTCAGAGATTCCAGATTGAGAAAGCACTTTATCAGCCTCATCTGCATCAGGGGCTTGATAGCTGCTGCTAATCCAGGACTGATTAATTTTGATAAACGTGTGCCAGTCCACAGTCTGTGGACAGACGCTCTCTTATCTGTCACAAAACCTCCGGCAGCACTGAATGTCTGTTTGGAAAGCACGCTGGATGCAAGGCAGCTCAATTGCATACTGGGCAAGTTCTGGCCAGTGGCCACAAAATGGCCACAAAATTGCCTTCCACGTGATGGTACAGAGCTTGCATGGCCTTACGTGGAAAGAAATAGCGACTGGGAACCTGCCATTGTGGTACAGCACATTCTGAAAAATCATGAAAGAGGGTAGAATCCACCAGATGGAAAGGCAGGAGTGGTAAAGCCATCAGTTTTGACAAGCTTGAATTTAGACGCTGGGCATGTGGATGGCAGAGACTGTATTTTTTTTTTTCATTGCAGCAGATGGGGCAGAGAAATTTGTCTGCTAAAGTCTTCCTCCTCTGCTCTAGCTAGCACCCAAGTCGTGTCAGTAACCTCATCATCATCACCCCTCCATCTCATCAACACTGGAGGGAACATGACTACCAATTTCTTGTTTACCAGTGTTCTCCCCTCTCTGTAGGCTCACGTTCCTACCTTCCTCAACCCCAGAACCAGGATCTGAATAAAATAATGGCTGTGCATTGTCAAAGAGCTGACTCTGTGTTCAAATAAGTCAGCTGACTCCTCCATGCCTGATGCTGGGGCTATGGCAGGGGTAGCTGTAGACAATGAGGCAGAATAAATCACTCTGGCAGCTGTGGTGGACTGTGCACTAGTCTCTGCTTGGGGGGTGGAGGATGAGGATGGTTTAGTAAGCTAGTCCACCACCTCCTCTGAGTGGCTGGATAGAAGAGGAAATGATACCCCGCCTGAGGACAGATGCTGCTGGCCCCCTCACAGTGCCAGGGGAATGTCAACCTCCTTGTTGGCCTCCCAGACATGATGCGGGGGTCTTATTAACAAAATTTAATAAAGTTGGGGAAATGTGTACATAGATGCATTTTAATTAGTAGAAAATGGTGTTTGGTGCACTTTAACTCACTGTACTCACTGTACAGACACACTCCACTGACACACTACAATATACTGCAGTAAAATTGCACTGACACACTGCAATATACTGCGTTAAACGCGCACTAACATACTGAAATATATTGCACTGAAATATACTGCTTTAAACATGCAATAAGGTACTGCAATATACTGCAGTAAACCTGCAATAACGCACTGAAGTATACTGCATTAAACTTGCAGTAACGCACTGCAATATACTGTGTTAAACATGCAGTAAGCCACTGCATTATAGTGCGGTAAACATGCATCAACGCACTGAAATATACTGCTTAAACATGCACTAATGCACTGCAATATACTGCGTTAAACCTGCACTAATGCACTGAAATATACTGCATTAAACGTGCAGTAACACAATGAAATTTACTGCGTTAAACGTGAAGTAAGGCACTGAATTATACTCCGGTAAACGTGCACCAACATACTAAAATATACAGCATTAAACGCACACTAATGCACTGCAATATGCTTCAGTAAACATGCACCAATGCACTGAAATGTGCTGCATTAACTGTGCACTGAAATATACTGTGGTAAATCTGCAGAAATGCACTGAAATATACTGCATTAAATGTGCACTAACACACTGCATTATATTGTGGTAATCCTGCAATAACGCACTGAAATATACTGTGTTAAACGTGCACTAAAGCACTGCAATATACTGCGGTAAACCTGCAAAAATGCACTGAAATATACTGCATTAAACATGCAGTAATGCACTGCAATATACTGTGGTAAACGTGCACCAATGCACTAAAAATATACTGAGTTAAACGTGCAGTAACGCACTGAAATATACCGTGTTAAGCGTGCAGTAACGCACTGCAATGTTATGCAGTAAACATGCAGTAACGCACTGCAATATACTGTTGTAAACGTGCACCAACACACTGAAATATACTACATTAAACGTGCACTAACACACTGCAATACACTGTGGTAAACGTACACCAATGCACTGAGATATACTGCATTAAACGCGTGGTAATACATTGCAATATACTGTGGTAAACCTGCAATAACGCATTGCAATATACTGTGGTAAACATGCAGTAACGCACTGAAATATACTACAGGAAACCTGCCCTGACAAAATAAAATTACACTAAAGTACAAATGAATGGTCGCACTGCTCTCACATTGTACTATCACTAGATTCACACTAATGTGACACTAAAGTAAAAAATGAATGATCTGACTTGCGGCACGACTTGATGGGGACAAGAGCCTCTTCCCAATAACCCGTTGGTTGTCAGGGTCTGCGGGCGGGGTCTTATCGGAATCTTGAAGCCCCCTTTAATAAGTAGGCCCCCAAATGCCGGTCCCCCACCCTATGTAAATGAGTATGGAGTACATGTACCCCTACCCATTTACCTGCAAAAAAGTGTACAAAAAAACACACTACACAGCTTTTTAAAATATTTTATTAAATCAGCTCCGGCGTCTAGTGTTGAGCGAACCCGGACTGTAACGTTCGGGTCCGTACCGAACTTTAGGGTGTCCGTGGCACGGACCCGGACCCGGACATTTCAAAAATCGTTCGGGTTCGGTCAATGTCAGGCCCAAGCGAGTTGTGATCTGCGGCCTCGACTAAATTATTTTATAAAATTTTTCGACACATCACACAAAAAAACATGTGAAAAAACGTCCATTTACCCATCCCCATGTACATGAGGTATGAGTAAATGTATCCCACCCCCTGGCCGTAAACCCCCGGATGAATAATTTCCCCCGAAGTTCTAAGGCTATTCTGGGGCGGGCGTCTGGGACTGTTGGTTGCCCAATAACCCTTCTCCGAGAACAGGGGTAGTTCAGCACGGCGTTCAGTCTAGTAAGTAAAAAATGAAATCACAGTGTAATCACACTTAGATCACTATCATGTTAC
>BLSH010278714.1:1241587-1264024 GCA_018402905.1 Glandirana rugosa
TTATTTGTAGGGCACTTGCCCTAGTTTGAAGATGATTTTAGAACAGTTATATGGCTTCTACCGTTAATTAATACTTTTCAGACACAGTTTGAAGATGATCCACATTCACCTCCATTTTTGCTTTTTTTATGTTTTTATTTTTTTAAAAATATTTACAGTTATTTCCCTGTCCCCATTTTTTTGTAGGGCACTTGCCCTACCCTTACCCCCATTTTACTTCCTTTTGCAGCCCTCTGGGGCTTTCCAGGACTTTCCTACAGCCATTTTTGTGCCTAAAAGTTCGGGTCCCCATTGATTTCAATGGGGTTCGTTGTCCGTGCGATCGTTCGGGTTCCGTCCGGACCCGGACCCGGACTTTGTCACGAAGTTCGGACGGACCAGCAGAACCCGAACTTCCAGGTGTTCGCTCAACTCTACCGGCGTCTTTTACCCTCTCTTCGACTCTTTTGCGGGGTCTTCTGTCTTCTGAGGGGTCTTCTGAGGAGTTTCTGTCTTCTGAGGCATCTTCTGCTCTTTTGCTCTCTTGTGTTTTTTGTACACTTTTTTTGCAGGTAAATGGGTAAGGGTACGATGTACCCCATACTCATTTACATAGGGTGGGGGGCCGGCATCTGGGGGCCCCCTTATCAAAGAGGGCTTCCAGATTCCGATAAGCCCCTGCCCGCAGACCCCAACAACCAATGGCAAGGGTTGTCGGGAAGAGGCTCTTGTCCCCATCAACAGAGCCCCCCTGCCCCAAAGCACCCAGACTGCCCATGTTGAGGGCATGCAGCCTGGTACAGTCCAGGAGGGGGGAGGGCGCTCGCTCGTCCCCACCCCCTTTCCTGACCTGCCAGGCTGCGTGCTCAGATAAGGGTCTGGTATGGATTCTGGGGGGACCCTACGCCGTTTTTTCGGTGTGAGGGTTCCTCTTAAAATCCATGCCAGATCGAAGAGCCTGGTATGCTCTTGGGGGGAGCTCCATGCAAATTTTTTGCGGGGGTTGCCCTTCAAGATCCCTAGCACACAAGTGGTGCCACAAGTCGGATCATCGTGATCCGACTTCTGGTGCGACTTCTATTCAAATCAATGGGCTCCCATAGGAAACCATTGATTTTGAATAGAGGCAGAAAAACGCTGCTGAAAACTAGCACGTAAAAACGTGCATTGACGTCAATGGGTCGGCGTTTTGCTTATTTTTTCGCATACGCCCGTGTGTATGAGGCCTTATAGGCAACAGTTCCATGTTTTTCTCCAGTTTACTTTTTCTTGTTGTATTCAGCCCTAGTCTCTGAAGGGAACATATTGCCTCTAACTGTAGGAGTCAGCAGTCAGGTTCTACATTTTCATAAAACATTGACCCCTATAAGAAGCTGGTTTGACATGGACATAACAGTGAATATTCATCTTAGGTGAATAAAGTCAGTAAGTTTGTTTTCAGTTCTGGATGCCCGGCACAGCAGTTTTTCCTGTGGTTTGGTTCACATAACAAGTGAAAATACAAGGGTTTTCTTTAGAGCTGTTTATTGCCATGCTATGGTAATAAAACTATTATCTAAATCTACTCCGATAACAAATGATGTTTGATGTTCTCTCATTAATAAAATATAATCCTCACATGTACACATTAAACTTTATTTCCTGGTTTGCTAGAGCTAGTTTTGAGTGATGAGAACATATTTGCCTCTGGGAATTGAAGTCAGGAGTCAGGTTCTAACGTTGCAGAAGACATTAAAGGAGATGTTTGGGGTAGTGAATAAGACAGACACACACATACTTACCTCCCTGCTGCCCAGTCTGATGCTGTAGCTGTTTTCTGCTGGCTCTAAGCTCAAGAACTGAGCAATCACATGACCCCTGATCACTCAGCTGTCTCCTCCATGCCTGATGCTGGGGCTATGGCAGGAGTAGCTGTGGACAATGAGGCAGAATAAGTCACTCTGGCAGCTGCAGAGAAGCATGTAGTACATTTTTGACATGTTTTTGATGTGTTTTGCATTTTTTAATCTGCCCAAGAACAAATTGGCCAAAAAAAACATAAAAAACGCAAAACGCATCAAAAAATGTGTGAAAAACACACCAAAAATGCGTGTGCAAAAATGCACTGCAAAAAGCACTGCAGAAATGGATCAAAAGCTAACTGCACAGGTGTGTACCAGGTATACAACTAGTTAGATTTTGACTGGAATTCTACTTTAATACTAGAATTGCTTTTTGGTCACAAAAATCCTGATAACAAGTTCTAATTCATGAAAACCTTGCCGCAGTTTCAGTAACATTTGACAGATTCAGGTAGTTCTAACTTGCCTTCACAATATGTTTTTATGGCTGCATAAAATTACTACCAGCTTGTAGATAAGGAAGCGGGGGGTAATTAGGACCCAGTCTAATTTGGTGTAGAATCAGATCAGGGTTATCACAACGGGGCTTAATTATTTTTATTATTAATATTACTAATAATACAATTTAATAGTAATTTAACCTCTTCCTACAAATCTAACTCATGTATGTATGTCCTGGCAGGGTCGTAGGACCCAGCCACTGCACATATGCAGCCATGCGGTTCTGAAGCTCCGTGCTGAGAGCCTTCTCACAGCAGTATGGCTACTGATCAATGACTCACAGTAATCACTTAATAGGAAAGGCCACTCTACCTTCCAGTGTTAACATCTACTTAACCACTTCAATACCAAGCACTTCCCTACCAGACCAATTTTCAGCTTTCAACGCTGTTGCATTTTGAACGACAACTGCACGGCCATGCGGCATCGTACCTAAACAACATTTTTATCATTTTTTCCCCACAAATGGAGCTTTCTTTTTGTGGTATTTGATCAGCTCTGGGGTTTTTATTTTTTGCGCTACAAATAAAAAAAACTGAAAATTTTGAAAAAAATGTTTTTTTTTCTTTATTTCCGTCACAAAACTTTGTAAATAAGTAAATTTTCTCCTTCACTGATGGGCACTGATGAGGCTGCTCTGACGGGCACTGATTTGTGGCACTGATGGGTGGCACTGATATGTGGCACTGATGAGCACTGATAGGCGGCACTGTTTGGCAGCAGCTATAGGGATGGCACTGGCAGGCATCACATATGGGCACAGTGCCATCCCTATTGGGCATTGTCTGCCCCTTACCTGGTGGTCCCCGGGTGTCATCCCTGGTGGTCCTTGGAGGGTTCCCTGGTGGTCTAGGGTGGCGATCCTAGGGGGGCTGTGCTGATAAACAATCAGCGCAGACCCCCCCCCCCCCGTCAAGAGAGCTGCTGATCGGCTCTCCTCTTCTCATATCTGCAGACGCGAGTAGAGGAAAAGCCTATATGCGGCTTTTCCTGTTTACACTGTGACCAGCCGTGATTCACATGACTGTCAGAAGCTCTTTACCTAGATCGGAGATGTGGTGTGTCAGACTGACACACCACATCACCGTTCGCCGCACTGCGTGGTCCCACGGGTACGCGCTGGCTTGTTATCCTGCTGGACATCATATGACGCCCAGTCAGGATAACTGAACCACTTCACGGCCGTCATTTTGCATACGGCGGTAGGGAAGTGGTTAAACGACCACCGGGAGGCAGCAGTAAAGAGCTAATATAATTTAAATTAATAATAAACTTTAATAATACTTTATTATTATGTTGTGTATTAGCTTCATTGGTTTTTAGGAAGCAGGTTGCCAGCAGCCTAGCAACTAATAACTGACAGTGGGCAGAGCCTGTTGGGGATTCTTAGATACTAGTTCCCCATCAGGCACACCTTCCTTATGATTGACAGTAGGCAGCAGTGGGTGGATACCATAGCTGATACACAGCACGCTGGTCATCTGCTGTCAATCACGAGGGAGGTAAACCTGATGGAGAACGAGTCTGTTGGCATCCCCCTTAGGCTCCTTCCGCCCAACAGCTCAACTTCTCATAGGTGTGCATGTCTGTGTGAGGGTGAGACACTCCAGTATGGCCACTCTGTCCTCAGTACTGACCCCCACTATGCCATCTGCATAGTACCTGTGTCCATGTACATTCATCTTTTGCAAGTCCTGGCATTTGTCTGGTGGTGACATGGCACAATTTTAAAGATTGTTGTGAATTCTAGATATTATGTTTATTATCAGTTCTAGAAGCTTGACATAGCATTTTTGATGTGGGGCTTTTGACTCAAAGAATGAGTGAAAGAATGGTTTTGCACAGAGCAGCCCAGATCCTTCTCTTTTTGGGTCCCCTGCCTGTGCTCCTGGCTCCTCCTCTTCTCCAAGTGCCCCCATAGCAAGCCACTTGCTATGAGGGCACTCTTCTGTGCTCGTTCCCAAGTCCTGCTCTGTGTGTCCATAAAACACACAGAAGGGAGCTTGGCTCACTCCCCTACCCCCTCCTCACTGGCTATGATTGATAGCTTCTGTGGCTTTCTCTCAGCCAATGAGGAGGCAGTGACCTGGGAGAGCAGATGCTCTCATGCACATCGCAGGATTGCGATCAAGCTTGGGTAAGTATTGGGGGGGGGGGCTGGGGGGCCGCATACTGAAACTGTGTCCATAAGACAGACAGAACGGAGCTTGGCTCACTCCCCTGCCCCCTCCTCACTGGCTATGATTGATGGCTTCTGTGGCTTTCTCTCAGCTAATGAGGAGGCAGTGACCTGGGAGAGCAGATGCTCTCATGCACATTGCAGGATTGCGATCGAGCTTGGGTAAGTATTGGGGGGGGGCTGGGGGGCTGCATACTTAAACCTTCAGCCTCTAGGACCACCTTAAAAAACAAATACCAGCATTGATAAATCAGCGCTCTTTGCTTTACAATAGAAAGAGGAACATCATTCTGTCAAAAATAATAATAAAAATGGGGGCATGGCTGCTGCGCTGAAGACTGGTGGCTTAGGGGAAGAGCTCTGCTCCAGACTCGAGCTCTAGCAGGTTCAGAGGTGATTCTGCCCGCCATCGCTGACACCAACACCTTCCTGAAGGGCCCCTCATCCTCCAGGTATGGCCAGAAAATGAAAAGAGGCTCACCAGCCTAAGAAATTACCCCATTTCTTTCCTCCTGCAGGTCGGGAGAAGACCCAAGATGGCACCAGCAGCCACTCACCTGCTGCAGCCAGCAGCTCTCCCTCCACCTCCCAAAGCACAGCGGAGCTCACCCAGTGCCTCCACCCCTTTCTCCTGTAAACCTGCTAAATCTAAACCATGGCTGGAGACAAGCTCACCCTCCACAGATCCTATTAAAGATCACCTCACCCTAGATGATACCAGAGAGCTGCTGGATCCTATCAGGGCTTTCCCCACGACTAACCAACCCATACTGGACACTACCACGAAAGATAGGCTGGTATCCTTGCGCAGCTCCCTTCATTCGAATACAATGAACTGTATCCAATCCTTCAAAACTGAATTGGGAGAGCTAGGCAGCAGAACTGACCATGTGGGGAAAAAAATGAGGTGAGTTCTCTTCCTCCCATTATCTCTTGGTAGATGCCCACAATGAGCAATCTGATGAAGTGACATGGCTCAAGGTTAAAATAGCAGATCTTGGGGACTGCTCGCGGAGGAATAACGTGAAGCTTCGCTGAGTCCCAGAGTCTGTGCAACAAGCCCAACTGCACCAATATGCATGTGAGCTTATCGAAACCTTTCTTCCATCTGTCCCAGATTCTGAAGTGGTACCGTCTTTCCTGGCTGATAATGTCCCTAGGAACATTCTAATGAGGGTACATTTCTACCACATGAAAGACCAGTTTATGGCAGCCTTCCGCAGAAACTCAAAACCTCCTGCCTAATATGCTTCTCTACAAATTTTTACAGACCTTTCCCAATATACCATGCAGAAGCACAAAACTTTAGCGCCCATCACCAAAGCTCTGTGGAAGCATGACATAACATATCGCTGAAGGTACCTTGTTAACCTTACCATCACCCGAGAAGGCTCGTCCATAAATATATCCTCCCTTGATGAAGGCCTAGCCTTGCTTCATTCCTGGAATATTCTGCCTGAACAGGAACCCTCCCACCAATCTTCATCACTCAAGATGGATGCCCAAGATGACTGGCAGCTGGTGTCTCACAAATGCAGCAACAAAAAAATCACACCTGTAATCGCCTATCATTCTTTCACTTGCATATGAGCAACATGAGCCGAGCCTCTTTGGAGCTTGTAGCCCTTGGTATTACCCCCCACCGTAATGTGCAGAAATACTGCTGACGGATTCCCGTTGGAATCCCCCTTTTTATACTACCACATTGTTATCTTTGTACTGACTGTTTCTGATTTTTCCTCTTTTCCTCCTGTTGATGGTTTAAGGTCCACCTTACATCATAAGAGTCATTTCCATACTGAAGTTGGCTTGTTTTGTCTCTATATATCTACCTGGTGTTCCTGCAGAACCGGTCGCTGAGGATATCCTGGGCTCCTAGGGACACTTGAGGATATACTGAGGTACTGTTCTCACGTAACACTCCCTACAGACTATTGTGATCAATATAGTATTTTTCTTTAATGTTAATGGGCTGAACCACCCTGCTAAACGCTCCGCCCTTTGGAAAGAGTCCCTGAAGCTTAAATCTGATGTCTTGTGCATCCAAGAGACCCATTTTCAAGCCTCTAGTACCCCTACCTTCAAACCTATTCCCTCATGTCTACTTGGCTTCTGCACCTACAAAACAGAAAAGAGTATGCATAGCAGTCAGGAACTCTATTGCCTTCAATTTACTAGAACTCCACACTGATCCTGAAGGCAGATATCTTAAAATGGTCTGTAAACTAAACAACAAATTTTACACAATTGCTAATATATACGCCCCCACCGACCCCCCCCCCCCCCCCGCCCCAATGCACACTAAGTTTGCTTCCTACAGAAACTTTACCACAACATCCTCTCCCTCCAGAGAGGTGCTTTGTTCCTCTGCGGGGACTACAACCTCACTGTAGACTACCAAGTGGACTCCACTTCTAAAACCTCCGCCTACTCTACAACCGCTCTTACCTGCCAATGATCTCTATAATGTCTGGAGGTGTATGCATGCAAATGAACGTGACTACACCTTCCTTTCTTCTAGACATAATACCTATTCACAGATTGATATAATTATGGTTGATAAAGCGGTATAGCAATCTGTGTCCTCCTCCTCGATACACACAATAACATGGTCTGACCATGCCTTGATTTCTGTTGTATTGCAGAAGGAGAACACACCTAATCCAACCTACATATTGCGAGTAAATGCTCAAATTCTACACTCACCTGTATACACAACCCATATATCTAAACAATTGTCTAAATTTTTCCTGCTTAACCTCCCTGGCTCGGGGTTAATTTTCAGTGCCATTCTATTTATGACAGCAAAAACCAAAGGGGAAACCACAGTAAGTTGTGTCAAATATACACAGGGAAAAAAATTAAAAAACAACAGATGCTTCCATAGAGGTCTTCTATTACCTACCAGTGAATTGTTTTGGCAACTTTTACATTACATAACATACATTAAAAGTTGCTAAAACAACTCACTGGTAGGTAATAGAAGACCTCTATGGAAGCATCTGTTGTTTTTTCATTTTTTCCCTGTGTATATTTGACACAACTTACTGTGGTTTCCCCTTTGGTTTTTGCTGTCATAAATAGAATGTTCCACATATGTTGGCTTCTGACATTAAGAAAAAATTCATTTGCTGACATCTTTACGCCCTAGTCCTGCACTTCAATCAGTTCACTTTGGATAGTCCTTTAAAGGTACCTTTATGTCTATATATAGTATGGTGCAATGCTCCATACAAAAATAAATAGAACACCAATGCGATTTTTGGCTTTTTTTTTTTTTTTATTCTTTGAATTCCTTGTTTATTTTCATTTACAGGGATCTGTCCTTTATCAGATTTTTTCTCCTCCCCTCTGGGGTGGGACCACAAGCTTCTGCGTTAAACATACTGTGGTCTGGTCGGGGGTTTATTGAGCTGCTGTGCGATCAAGCTAGGATTGCTAAAAAAACGCATGTCTCCTTATTTACATATCTACATATTTTGAGCAATGTGGGCCCTCTGGTATGTTTTAAATAATAGACATTGAATACATTCATGGGGTTCATGTTGATCTGTTTGTGTGGTGGTTCTAACCTTATGCCTTTCTTTTCCTTTTAAGATCACACCGACTTGTTATGTTGCAAGTTATACCTCTGATGAAGGTGACCAGTAACGAAATGCATTAGGTCTTGTACATAACCAGGTTGTGAATTTGTATGTAACACATTTCAGGCTGTTTTATTGCCTATGTCTGGCATTTTTTAAATATTTCATGTAACTTAATAAAATTTGCAAAAATTACACATATATACACGTGTTTGCTTTTGTGCCCATAATAGTCCCATTTAGAGGGTTTTGTTTGTTCGTGTAATAGGAATAGGGCATGACAGGTCCTCTTTACAGCGAGATCTGGGGTCTAGAAGTCCCCAGATCTTGCCTCTAAGCTGGGAATCCTGAAATAATAAAAAAAAAAAAAACAGTTCAAACCAATATGCAGTGTCTAATATTACAGTGACTAGTAATATTGCACCCTTATTTGGACAAATTTCAGTGTTTTTGGTTTGATTGCATTATTGAATAAAATGTATTATTATTATATTGTTCTTTTTTAGAATTATTTATCATGTTATAATTTTTGATTTTGTGTTTCAAATTTTATTATACCCAGGATGTCTACTACACTCTTGTTTGGACAGATTTAAGTGAGTTATTCCTAAGAATAACAGGCCTACAATATATAACAACAAATTACCATGCAAAACAATGTACCACAATGGACCGCCAGGGAGGTTAATGCCAAATCTGTCTGTGATCCCTTTGTGTTGTGGTGTGCCCAAAAGGCTTTTATTAGAGGGATTCTACTAAAACCTGGTGCTCGAGCAAAGAAACAGAGAGCACTACAGTTGAAACGAATCTTGTCTGATATAAAAAAAATTAGAAGTAGAAAACAAAGTGAATCCAGACTCTGGGCTGGTGCATAAATTAACTACACTACGGTCAGAATTAAGACTCCTACTTTTATAGAGCAACGTGATAAGCATCTAATCTCCCTGAAATTGTCCCATTATTCTTCGGGCAATAGTGCAGGCAAGTTTCTTGCACAGAGGTTGCAAAAACGGAGGGCCCAAACAAAAATTGCTCATCTAGTCCACCCGGTGACCAAACAAAAAATCACTGATCCTAGAGATATAGCAAACTCTTTCGCTGATTACTATCAATCTTTATATAATCTTAATAGAGGCCCTACAGTGGCTCAACTTACTGATAGAACTATTGAAAATGTTCTATCTAAACTTGACCTCCCTTTTCTTACCTCTTCCCAGTTGGCAACCATGACTGTGCCCATCTCAGAGTCCGAAGTCGCCAAGGTTAATAGATCTCTACCTACTGGGAAATCCCCAGGGCCAGATGGTTTAACCAACGATTATTATACGGTGTTAGAGCAGCATCTATGTCCAACTCTGAGTTCTGTTTTCTCTACCGCAATGTTCTCTGCCTCTTTCCCCCCAGAGATGCTACAAGCCTATATTGTTGCAATTTCCAAACCTGGAAAGGATCCCACTACTCTAGCCAATTTCAGACCCATATCCTTACTTAACACTGACATAAAAATATAACCAAAAATCCTAACCCTTAGACTCCTACCAGTGCTCCCCTGCCTAATAAATCCTGATCAGGCGGACTTTACAGCAGGTAGACATGCATCAGATGCCACGCGAAGACTCATAAATATTCTCCATCATGCAAAAACTCATGAAGTGGCTTCTCTGCTTCTCTCGTTAGATGCAGAGAAGGCATTCAATAGAGTGCACTGGGGATATATGTCCCAAACACTCCACAAATTTGGATTCTCGGGCCCCATATTATTCACAATTATAACTCTTTACTTGTCCCCCTCAGCACAAGTGTATACCTCAAATACCCTTCCCAAACCTATCCCTATACCCATGGGACAAGACAGGGATGCCCGCTTTCCCCCTCCGTATTTAATCTTCTCATTGAACCTCTGGCAGAAACAATTAGGAAACATCCACAAATTAGCGGCTTTAAATTTAGAGACAGACCCCACATCACAAGTCCATTTGCAGACAACATTATCCTCTGCTTAACAAATCCAACTCTCTTTCATCTGTTTACCAGATTTTAAATTAATTTAGTGATATCTCCTACTATAAGGTCAACTTCACTAAGTCCTTGATCTTAGGCATGAACATTCCTGCTCCTCTTCAAACAGAACTATCTTCTCATACCCATGGGCAGACTCCAGCATCCCATATCTAGGCTTGTTGCTAACTGCAGACTCTACCAAACTAGCAGAAGTCAACTACCTACCTTTAATAGCTAAAATATCCCAGGAGATTAAGCACATAGCCAAAGTGGAACTGTCCTGGTCAGGGCGCCTAGCATTGTTCAAAATGCTCTGCCTCCCTCAAATTCTCTACATATTTCAAACCCTACCAGTACACCTAAAAAGTAATCACCTAAAATCCCTACAGTCCATACTTAAACAGTTTCTATGGCAGTCTAAACACCCCTGCTGTTCTTGTGCTCTTCTCCTCAAACATAGAACAACAGGTGTGATTGGAGACATAGACCTTTTACGATTGCTTCCAGGCCTCCCTACTCACACAGCTCCATCATTGGTTCTCCCCCACTCCTGACAAGCTTTGGTGCGAGATTGAAATGACCTTTAGTCCCTGCCCAGAACTTTGCTCCTTCCTATTATCGGACAGCTGGAAACGGTAACCCTTACAACAATTCCCTCTCACCATTCAAGCATTGTTGCTGGCTTGGCAGACACTGAGTTAGATCCATCCCACTTTGACTATACAAAAGTCCATCCCAATTCCCCTAACTACTTTAGAAGGTATGATCCCGAAGATTTCTCTTATGCACTGGAAGAGAAGTGGCATACATTTTATTGCAGATTTACTGTCTGATAATCAGATTAAGACACTTGAATTGCTTCAAATACAATTCTCTATGCCACCAACAGACTTGTATCTCTACCTTCAAATTTCCCATTTAATTAAATCACTCCAGCCCCATTCATTTTTCCTCCACTCAGCAGCTTGGAAACTCCTTAATACACAACCGCCTCCCACCAAAGGCATCTCTGTCTTTTATAATCTACTCCAAGATAAACAATCCTTTATCAAATCTCCCCCATATCAAAAATGGGAAGCTGATCTAGGGGAATCCTATACTTCCCCTCAATGGTGTTGTTCATTTAGTTCATCAGTGTATAAGGCAACATATTTTGAAAACCATTGGGAACTAACCCAAAAAATTGAATTACACTGGTACTTAACGCCATATCGCTTGTCCAGGTTTCTCCCGGCGTCCTCCCTGTGTTGGAGGGGCTGTGGAGACACTGGACATTTGATCCATATGTTTTGGACATGTAAACATCTCACTGGCTTCCAGAGGAATATCTTTCGGTTCATTTCCAACATAACAGGAATTTTTGTATTATCAGATCCTGGCTTGGCAATTCTCAACCTGGGTATAGATAACTTCCCCTTCTCATGCTGCACTTTGGTCACTCATATACTATTGGTGGCGAGACTGCTTATAGTGAGAGGTTGGAAATCCAATAAAGCCTTAAATTTGTCAGAGGCCATTGGGATTATCTGATTGCATCATAAGTACAAGGCCATGTTGGACAACAAATAAGGTGCAGTATCTCACAAAAGTTTTTGTAAATATTTTATTATATCTTTTCATGTGACAACACTGAAGAAATGACACCTTGCTACAATGTAAAGTAGTGAGTGTACAGCTTGTATAACAGTGTCAATTTGCTGTCCCCTCAAAATAACTCAACACACAGCCATTAATGTCTAAACCGCTGGCAACAAAAGTGAGTACACCCCTAAGTGAAAATGTCCAAATTGGGCCCAAAGTATCAATATTTTGCGTGGCCACCCTAATTTTCCAGCACTGTTTTAACCCTCTTGGGCATGGAGCTCACCAGAGCTGCACAGGTTGCCACTGGAGTCCTCTTCCACTCCTCCATGATGACATCACGGAGCTGGTGGATGTTAGAGACCTTGTGCTCCTCCATCTTCCTATTGAGAATGCCCCACCGATGCTCAATAGGGTTTAGAGCAGCCTTTCTCAACCTTTTCAACACCGAGGAACCCTTGAAATAATTCTCCGGTCTCGGGAAACCCCTGCTAAAAATTAAAAATCTACAACTCATAATACATTAATGTGATGGTCAATGGGAAGATTGCTCCTTACACATGTGGTCATTGAGAAGAATTACCCCCTTACAGACAGCTAAAAAGATCAATGGTGTCATTGGGAATTTATCTGAGAGGTAGAAATTGACCATTTCTCAAGGAACCCCTAGCAACCTCTGGAGGAACCCTAGGGTTCCACGGAACCCTGGTTGAGAAACCCTAGTTTAGAGACATGCTTGGCCAGTCCATCAACTTTACTCTC
Organism: Glandirana rugosa; assembly: GCA_018402905.1. Taxonomy (NCBI): domain Eukaryota; kingdom Metazoa; phylum Chordata; class Amphibia; order Anura; family Ranidae; genus Glandirana; species Glandirana rugosa. The sequence continues at coordinate 1,254,016 of BLSH010278714.1, forward strand.
AACTTCTTTAGCAAGGCAGTGGTCGTCTTGGAGATGTGTTTGGGGTTGTTATCATGTTGGAATACTGCCCTGCAGCCCAGACTCCGAAGGGAGGGGATCATGCTCTGCTTCAGTATGTCACAGTACATGTTGGCATTCATGGTTCCCTCAATGAACTGTAGCTCCCCAGGGCCAGCAGCACTCATGCAGCCCTAAACCATGACACTCCCACCACCATGCTTGACTGTAAGCAAGACACATTTGTCTTTGTACTCCTCACCTGCTTGCCGCCACATACGCTTGACACCATCTGAACCAAATACGTTTATCTTGGTCTCCAGTAATCCATGTCCTTAGTCTGTTTGTCTTCAGCAAACTGTTTGCAGGCTTTCTTGTACATCATCTTTAGACGAGGCTTCCTTCTGGGATGAGAGCCATGCAGACCAGTATGATGCAGTTTGCGGCGTATGGTCTGAGCACTGACAGGCTGACCCCCCACCCCTTCAACCTCTGCAGCAGTGCTGGCAGCACTCATACGTCTATTCCCCAAAGTCAACCTCTAGATATGATGCTGAGCATGTGCACTCAACTTCTTTGGTAGACCATGGTGAGGCCTGTTCTGAGTGGAACCTGTCCTGTTAAACCATTGTATGGTCTTGGCCACTGCACTGCAGCTCAGTTTCATGGTCTTGGCAATCTTATTATAGCCTAGGCCATCTTTATGTAGAGCAACAGTTCTTTTTTTCAGATCCTCAGAGAGTTCTTTGCCATGAGGTGCCATGTTGAACTAGTGACCAGAATGAGAGAGTGAGAGCGATAACACCAAATGTAACACACCTGCTCCCCGTTCACACCTGAGACCTTGTAACACTAATGAGTCACATGACACCGGGGAGGGAAAATGGCTAATTGGGCCCAATTTGGACATTTTCACTTAGGGGTGTACTCACTTTTGTTGCCAGCAGTTTAGACATTAATGGCTGTATGTTGAGTTATTTTGAGGGGACAGTAAATGTACACTGTTATACAAGCTGCACACTCACTACTTTACATTGTAGCAAAGTGTCATTTCTTCAGTAATTAATAAATAAAACTGCACTGCTATATATATATCCTAAACTGTATACTGCTGCTTGACGCTGATAGATACCACAAATACAAATACCTCAAATCAACATAAAATCTAAAGTAGTGAAGCGCAATATTGATCAACACTGGTGCAAGTGCAAATGTGGGAGAAGAATCCCAATAGTAAACAGTGGGTATGATGCAGATAACTCTAGTAGCACAAGGTGTCTGTCTACGTGGATTGAGACATACCAACCATTGCAAAATCTCTCTTAGATACTAAAACGTGCTGTGAAAAAAAGTGCACATATCAACATATCATACATAAAATGCATTGTGCCATGAATTCATATATACACAAATGTGCCAACAAACAAGTACATGAAAAATTACTGTTGTATAAATATACAAACAAACCAAACAAGTCCATAAAGAGTTATCCGTTCATAGATATTGCAAAATTAAGAAAACCTTGGTGCAGCGATAAGCGTATATTGATCCACAGTGATGCACACTCCTCCACCAGTCTCTCTATCTCCTAAGGGGAATGCTTGATTGGGCCCATTAGGTCTGAGTGTGAGGTGAGCAGATAGAGAGACTGGTGGAAGAGGGTGCATCACTGTGGATCAATATACGCTTATTGCTGCACTAAGGATTTCTCTATTTTGCAATATCTATGCACCATTAACTCTTTATGGACTTGTTTACATACACACTTGTATATATATGATTATTTTGTACAGTGCACTTTATTTATAATATGCTGATATTTCCATCACTGGGGGTAATTTTTTTGCTTATTGCTACACTGAGGATTTTTTGTTTGTATATTTATACAACAGTAATTTTTCATGTACTTGTTTGTTGACTCATTTGTGTATATATGAATTCATGGCACAATGCACTTTATGTATGATATGTTGATACGTGCACTTTATTGAATTTTTTGCACAGCATGTTTTAGTATCTAAAGCCTCGTACATGAGGTTCGATTGTCATACGACCGTACTTCTGATTTTTGTCAAAAGCATGTGTCCAGGATTTTGTAAAGCATACTGACTATCCCAAAATCTTCGTTTGACCGAACTCAACGTCAGAAGTGACATAATGTTTTTGAATATTTTTGCATCTTTTTTTCCTTTCTGAGCATGCGTAGTCTCGGTTGTATTAGGATTCTTCTCCCACATTTGCACTTGCACAACTGTATAATGCACATCAGTTTAGATCAATATTGCACTTCTTTTCTTCAGTGTTGTCACATTAAAAGATATAATAAAATATTTACAAAAATGTGAGGGGTGTACTCACTTTTGTGAGATACTGTAATAGAAGAAGTTTTGAGAAACAATGGCAACTGTGGAATGACTGGAATAAGTTGAACTGGATGCTCCTCTCTTACCCTGTATCTTCAAGTTCAATATTTTGCTAGATGTGGACCTTGGTCTTTGTGATACTTTTTGTTTTCTTTAGGCTGGGTTCACACTTGTCCGACAAAATGGACCGACATTGTGGGCACAAGTCGCATGACTTCACCAAATCAGTGTTTCTCTATGAGAGCCGTCTTAACTGGTCCGACACAAGTCAGTCCAACTTTGAAAAAGGTTCCTGTACTACTTTGGTCCGACCTTGGTCCTACTTCAGCCCATTGATTACCATTGAAGTAGGATCAAAGACGAATCCTTGTTCTAACCATCCGACTTGTGACATCCGACTTGGTGATTACAGCAGCAGTAAAGGGAATTTATCTCACACTGAGATTGTTTTGATTGGTCAAAGCACAAGTTACTATCTCAAAGTCGGAGCAAAATCTTATCTTGTTCATTCAAGTCTGATGGAAGTAGGATCAAAGTAGGACAGAAGTAGGACCGATGTTGCAGGGCAAAGTTGGATCAAAAGTCTAACCGTTTTTGTGTCGGATAGCGTGAACCCAGCCTTATACGTTATCACTAATCTGTTTGTACTATGTTTGTACATTTATATTTAATTACAATAAAAATGAATGGAAAAAATAAAAAATAAAAACATGAAAGTAGTCACAGGACTTCAAAGTCACGTGCACGGTCCCTGCTCCAGTCACAGAGTATTTTCCACATTACACTCAATCCTCAGAATGTGCCATATAGCAGGATTAGGTTTAAAGCGGTTGTCTACCCAAAAATAAAAAAAATAAAAATAAAAACCTGCAAGACAATAGCATAATGAGCTAGTATGCACCGAATACTAGCTCATTATGAAATACTCACCTTGAAACGAAGATCCGAACGAGCCGCTCGGTCCCCTCCGTGGGAGCGGACATCTTCACCCGGATCTTGCTTCCGGGTACGCTGGGACTGGCCGGAGCCGCGAGACGTCACTCCCGCGCATTCGCGTGGGACCCGTTCGCAGGGTCCGGAACTAATGCCGGACTTTGCCGAGACATATACGGCGCATGCGCCGGAACATACACAGCGCATGCGCCGTAACGTTACATTAAATTAGAAAGGGAATATCTTCTAAACCGTACAGGTTTAGAAGATATTCATTTTACCTGCAGGTAAGCCTTATTCTAGGCTTACCTGTAGGTAAAAGTAGAAAAAAAGGGTAGACAACCGCTTTAAATTGATTAAGCATTAGAGGGTAAGTCAAATGTCTATTTATCAGTGCTCTCATCCAAGATTCACAGATCCTTCATCCAAGATTTACACATATTTCTAATTGCAGCTAAAAATGTGACTCTTTGATGAAAACATTGATGAATAGATCAATTTAAGGGTAAATTCACACATGTACAATGCTTTGGCTGCTCTGCTTTGTCGGCTGGCTAGGGAGCAGTGTGGTGCAAGAGTCAGCATGCCGTTCCTTTTTTTTGTATCAGCTTTATTTGAAGTGTACAAAACGTACATTTAATTCACTACAATGTGGGGCACTGTGCTGCCAGACATTGCAGTATGATTTGCCCCAGTATGCTACGATAAATGCAGCATGTCTGCATTTTATCGCAGCGTGGTGCAGCACAGCACTGGGCTTCATTGCAGTGTGAATGGGACACATAGGAAGCAATAGTTTCTCTGTTTGATACCGCACATAGTGCGAATTGGCCCTAAACCTAATCTGACCCTTAATTCTTAATTTAACTTGACCTGACCCTGGTATATGTTAACCCAGTGACTAAAATCACTGCTCGGAAGAGCTTACAATCTAATAGGGTAGGGCAGGTAGTACAATAGATTCTAATTGTGGGGAGTGAGCTGATGGAAGTGGTAAAAGATTAGTTGCAGGTGTGATAGGCTTCCCTGAAGAGATGAGTTTTCAGGGATTGCCTGAAGGTAGCAAGAGAAGGAGATAGGCGGACAGGTTGAGGTAGAGAGTTCCAGAGGGTGGGAGAGCCTCTGGAGAAATCCTGGAGATGAGCATGAGAAGAGGAGACGAGGGAGCTTGAGAGTAGGAGATCTTGGGAGGAACAAAGAGGACGGTTTGTGTGATATTTGGAGACAAGATTGGTGATGTAGCTCGGGGCAGAGTTGTGAATGGCTTTGTATGTTGTGGCCAGTATTTTGAATTTAATTTTAAACATAAATAACTCTCCTGCATTTTCTGGTTGAAACCATAAGTGGCTGTGCAGATTGCTCTTTCAATTTTCCACTGTAATCGTCATGAAGCCCACGCCGAACAATGACATGCAGGCACCTATTAGCTCGGTGAAAATAGTATATTCTAAGTAAAAGAAAACTAGCAAACTAGATGTCATCCAGTTAGGGTTTCATTCTGTTTTAAACGTCAGCTTAGCCACAACTTAACCCAATACCAGATCTCAGCACTTAACCTTTCATATAACACATAATGAAAAACGTAAAAGGAAACTTTTATACAGATGTTTCACATTTTGCGTTTACTATTTATGTAAATGTTTTATTCTACAAATAAACATTTAATACACATGTAGACATGACAAATGAATCGCATAATCCTCATCATTGTCATTATATGTGTGAAGGGGGGAAAGGGGGAATGTATCACACAAACTGTATCCAAAAGATAAAAATGACTCCCCGTCTATTAGGTATGCTGCTGAGGGTGAAAGTTTGTAGTGGGGGGGGGGGGATAACAAATATCTAGAATTCAGATAGCTAGGTTAGCAGGGCGGGCTGCATGCTTGCTTATAGACATGTGCAGTTCATTTCGTTCCCAATTGAAATTCAGAAAAATTTTTGTTTTTTGGAAATTCGAATGTATCCCAATTTCTGGATTACAATAGAACCGAATTTAAAACGAATCCAAAATAATGAAAAAAAAATCAGATGACATTAGAATTTGAATAGATTTCAAATCATTTTTGAATATTTTTCAAATTTGAAAAGTTTTCAAATTTGAATAGTTTTTAACCACTTACCGCCCACCCACCTTCAAATGATGGCGGTGTGACTCTTGTCCTGGGACGACGTCATATGATGTCGCCCAGAAATCACGCTCCCGCATGCCCTAGGAGGCACGCAGCGCGCCGGTCTCGCTCGCGCCGTGTTGCCAGGACACGGCGCAACCCCGATCTGTGTAAAGAGTCGCGGCTCTTTAACCATGTGATTGGCTGTGACCAATCACAGCCGGTCACACGGAAACAAGGAAATGGCGGTAATCGGCGCTCCTCGCCTCACACTGACAGAGTGTGTGGTGAAGAGAGCTAATCAGTGGCATCTCCTCACACAGAGGACATATAGGGATGTAATCAGGGCACTGATCATCAGTGCCCTGATTACAATTGACCACCAGTGCCCACCCCACTGCCAGCACTAAGTGCCCACCAGTGAAAGCAGTCAGTGCCCACAAGTGCCTGCCAGTGCCAACAGTCAGTGCCCACAAGTGCCCAGCAGTGGCACCAATCAGTGCCCATAAGTGATGCCAGTTAGTGCTGGCTATTAGTGCCGCCTGTCAGTGCTGCCCATCAATGTCCATCACTGCTGCCCTTCAATGCCATCCATCAATGCCCATCAGTGCCATCCATCAATGCCCATCAGTGCCACCCATCAGTGCCCGCCAGTGCCATCCATCAGTGCCACCTATTAGTGCCCACCAGTGCCACCTATCAGTGCCCATAAGTGTGGCATATTAGTGCCTCCTCATCAGTGCCACCTCATCAGTGCCCATAAGTGCTGCCTCATCAGTGCCCATAAGTGCCGCCTCATCAGTGTTCATCAGTGCAGCCTATCAGTGCCCATTAATTACTTATTTACAAAATATACTGACAAAAACAAAGGAAAACTTTTTTCCTGACAGACTCCATGGCAGCATACATGTGGGTAGGCTTTGCCTCCATAACTACCCTATAGGACTCTGCTGCCATAAATCTTTGGTCCACACCCACAACCGTGTTCCTTTTTTGTCCTCCTCCGTAGGACCGGACGGACGGTTCTCTACCTTATGGTGTCCCCACCACGATCTATATCCGGCTATATTGCCAGGGTTGCTCACCTCCGATAAGCCCCACTAGGGAAAGGGAATGGAGTGTAATGCAGAGTAGCGCTGAAGTCGGGAGCCTTGAAGAGTGCGCAATGGCTGATAGCCTTGCTGTGAGCAGGTGGCCCAATCTGCAAGCCCGGTGTGTGTGTGCATACTTCAAGCACCCTGTTCGCCACGATCGTAGGGGATTGGTAAGTCATTTTTGGCATATTCTGTACACGGCAGCTGTATGTGTCATATTTGTGTTAGGGCACTTGCCTGTTCCTCCTTTTGCTTCCTCTCCTCGCAGGTCTGGTCATGGCCCCTACACTTCCTGGTGACGTCCGTTCTGGGTGCGACCATAGGGGTGGCTGGGGGTTCGGCTGGATCTGCGTCCCAGCGCCGGTCGTCGCAGCCGCACTGCGCATGTGCCGATGTGGCGTGAACGAGGCTTGGTGCGCGCGTTCGTTCTGGCGCGAACGAACGGTCACCAGCGCTTGTGTGACGTCAGGGCGGCGCCATGTTTAAAAGTTGTGTGTGATCAGCAGAGCCTCAGGAATGTGTACGGACGTTGCGGTAGCTTCCCCAGGCTCTTTGATCCACGGCTTCAGGTAGGCACTCAATGGTCTGGGTGACTGGTGAGGAGGGGGTGGCAGGCTGATGATTTGTCTCTCTCTCTCTCTCTAGACATTCAAGGTTTACTATGGATGCCTCACTGCCCCCTGGTGGCCAAGCCTCTCACAGCAGGTATTGTGGTTCCTGTTGACAGGGGGGAGAGGTGCTTTTGTTGCCTGTGTCTCACGTTTGTTCCTCTCTCTCTCTCTCTATTTTTGTCTACTTCTGGCTCTCTTTTCCTTCTTAGCCCTGTGGGCACTTCTAAACATCAGGAAGATACAAGGAGACGGAGTAGCTCAAAATCACACTACTCTTCCTCTAGGTCAAAACATGGGTCCCACTCCCGGTCAAGCCACCGCAGTAGGGAGCCGGCACCCCCTCACGTCCTAGGGAAAGTTCTGATAATCCTTGTTGGGGATGTAGGACTGGGGTTCTGGTGGGAAGATCCCTCTGCGATCTCTGTTTTGGGAAAGTGGCAAATGAAAGAGAAGGACCGGATCAGCGCCTGGGAACATTACTCAGGCAGGTGGTGCAAGACTCCCTCCAGGAGAAAGAGTCAAGCAGACCCCAGGACCCTATGTTGGAATCACCAGGCCCTTCAGGGGAGACTGTTTACTCAGAGTGGGGGAAGTTCTCCCAGGTCAGCAGACCATCAGGCAGAGGATCCCACGGTGGGCTTTCAATATGCCTTAGTTCCGGCCATGGTCAGAGCGGTCAATGAAGCTCTAAGGTTGGAGGATCCGGCAGTTTCTCCTCTGAAACAAAAGATGTTTTTCAAACAGCTCAGCAGAGTGTGCCCACTTCCCGCTGCTGGGAGAACTTGGGGAAATTATCTCGGAAGAGTGGGCCAAAGTGGACAAGAGGAGCTCTCTGCCCTCTAAGGTGCAAAGACTGTATCCCTTTAAGGAGGAAGATGTGAAGCACCTTGAGTCAGCACCAGCCATAGATGCAGCTTTAATGAGACTTGCCAGATATGTGACCCTAGAAGATACGGTCTTTTTTAAGCACCCACTAGAAAGGCGAATTGACGCTGACCTTAAAAAGATCTATTTGTCAGCAGGGATGGCCTGCAAGCCAGCCTTGGCCTTGGCAGCAATTTCTAAGGCAATGGAGATCTGGACTGATAGTGTGGAAGAAACCCTAGCAGGCTACTCTCTAGAGTTCGCAAGGAATTCCCCTATCCAGGAGCTAAGGATGGCCTCGGCTTTCCTGGGGATGGCATCGCTCAACATCATTTGCCTAGGGGCCCAGGTGATGTTGTCCTCTGTGACCGCCAAGCGAGCTCTGTGGCTGCGCCCGTGGATGGCTGATCTAGCCTCCAAGCAGGCTTGGTGCCGGATTCCCTTCGGGGGGTCCTTTCTTTTTGGGGACAAGCTGAACGAGGCCATCTCTCGGGCCCATGGAGGTAAGTCGGGCTTCCTCCCTCAGGATCGGCGTCTGCAGGCGTTTAGGCGCTCCTTCCCAAGGAAGCAAGGCGCAGACAGGGGTAAAGAAGCGCGCAGTTATAGGCCAGGCCAGGAGTTCGGAAGATCTTGGAGAAACAGACAAGCTGCCACCAAGAAAACGGCAAAAAGCGCTCCTCGCGCCAATCGGGATTCCGCAAAGTCCTTTTGAGATTGGGCCCGCTCAGGCAGGCCAGGTGGGGGCGCGCCTCCGTCTGTTTCGGCATGTCTGGGCGGCCTCAATCCAGGACTTCTGGACCTCTTTGGGCCACACATGGTCTTTCGACAGAAGTCCAAAATTCAAGTTTGTGCCTACAGTTCTACCCGCTTCGGAAGAAAAGAGACAAGTTCTAGTGTCTTATGTTAACACTCTTCTCAGGCAAGGAGCTGTCATTCCAGAAAACGAATGGGGATGAGGCATGTATTCTCCCCTTTTCTTGGTACAGAAAAAGTGTGGCGCATGGAGGCCGGTTATAGATCTCACACATCTCAACCGGTTCATCCTCAAGGAAAGATTCAAAATGGAATCCCTACTCACTATAATACAATCTGTCCAGCCAGGAGACTGGATGATTTCTATCGATTTGAAAGACGCCTACTTTCATGTTCCGGTAGCGGAAGAGTACCAACAGTTCCTGCGCTTCACACTGGACCAATGGCACCTACAATTTACTTGCCTCCCCTTCGGCCTAATGACATCACCTCGCGTGTTTTCCAAAGTTCTACTAGCTGTAGTGGCACTTCTGAGGGTTGATGGCGTCCGCATTTACCATTACCTGGACGATATACTCCTCTTAGCCCAAGACAGAGACCGCCTGTTGGAACACAAGGTTTTGGTGACTCGTACCCTACAGCGGTACAGATGGCTCTTAAATTTAGAGAAGAGTCAGCTGGTGCCCACTCAATCCCTAATCTTTCTCGGGGCCCACTTCAATACCAGTTCAAACACAGTTTCTCTTCCCAAGGAGAAGATATTTACAATCCAAGACAGGATATGCCAGGCTCTGTCGTCCTCCCGCTTTTCAGCTCTTCAGTGCTTGAAAGTGATCGGGACAATGGCAGCCTCGATTCCGATGGTGAAGTGGGCACAGTGGCGGATGTGGGGCTTCCTCAAACAGTGGAGGTCACGCAGCAAATCCCAGCTCATTCACATAACGTCATCAATGAACGGAGAAATACATCCGGTGACGACACCAAAACAGGTCGAAATCGTATTGACTACGGAAGAAGCAATTTACTACCTTGCGGTGTTCCCGAAACTTCCGCCGAGCCTCAAGGTCTCTCAACCTGTGATGGGCAACGCGGTCCTTCAGGGTCCACGGAACACGATGAAGGCAGGCCGTCACGCGGGGGGTCGGAAACCACGACCGTAGGCTGCAGTGACAGTTGGTACTCTACGCATAGTCACTCACTGTAAACCAGTCCAAAAGAGAAGCGTAGGTGGTCTCCTCTCTACTGAAGTAACTACTGCAATACACTTACTCGACCCTAAACGA
>BLSH010278714.1:1293487-1305088 GCA_018402905.1 Glandirana rugosa
AGAAGTTTGACACAGACTTTTCATAATTAATTGTCATCTTCGGTATAGTGACAAGATTTTAGTAGAAGTTTGACACACTTTTTTCATATTTATTCGGCCCTCTTGGGTATAGTGACAAGATGTTAGTAGACCTTTGACACACAATTTGAAATTGATTTTGGTCCTCTTGGGTATGATGACAAGATGTTAGTAGACCTTTGACACACAATTTGAAATTGATTTTGGCCCTCTTGGGTATGACGACAAGATGTTAGTAGACCTTTGACACACAATTTGAAATTGATTTTGGCCCGCTCGGGTATAGTGACAAGATTTTAGTAGATTTTTGACACACACTTTGATGTCGTCTCGTTTGGGTAGTTTGAAGATGATTTTAGAACAGTGATATGGCTTCTACTGTTAATTAATACTTTTCAGACACAGTTTGAAGATGGTCCACATCCACCTCCATTTTTGATTTTTTTAAAAAGATGCTTTTAGTTATTTCCCTGTCCCCATTTCTTTGTAGGGCACTTGTCCCACCCTTAGCCCCATTTTCCTTCCTTTTGCAGACCTCTAGGACTTTCCAGGACTTTTTTACAGCCATTTTTGTGCCTAAAAGTTCGGGTCCCCATTGATTTCAATGGGGTTCGGGGTCCGGGACAAAGTTCGGGTTCTGTCCGGACCCGAACCCAGACTTTGTCCCGAAGTTTGGCCGAACCAGCAGAACCCGAACTTCCAGAAGTTCGCTCAACTCTAGTAAGGAGTGCAAAGGGGTGTAATTACCCAGGGTCAGTATGGGTAAGAGTGTAACGGGCAGAGCTATGTGCCCAACTTGCTATCTGAAAGATAGGCAGGGGAAAACATTGAATTATCAAGGCCCTATTAGTTCTCTGGAGGTGTCTATTCACCTGCTTAGACACCTTACAAAATAACTATAACACTGGCAATAGGGAATGGGAACAAGAATTTACCGGTACGGTTTCAGAGAGGGGGCTGCCTCTCCAAGTTGGGAGAAGTGTCTAACACCAAGGGCCTACTCACAAAACAGTGGCTCGCTTCGTCCGAGGGCCACTGACTGAACCCACTTGTAGAGGAGGCCTCTCCCAAGACCACGAGAAAAAGCGATCTCTGTCCCAACCCCCACCCAGTATTAGGGGAGGACGGGTACTCTTTACACCCCCCCTCCCAACATGCCCAACATCAAAACATTTACAAAACATTGTAGATCCCTGAAGACCCTGGGTCCGCCACAGGGGGGACACTAAGTGGATGCCCAATTACAAAGATTATCGCGTATGTGTGTGGTCAGGGATTAGACATCGGCTCTGATGTCTTCCATCAGCACGCTCCTGACCGTGATAGGGCCCAGGGTCCCCACATATATCTAAGGGGAGCATGTAAAGGATTTCTGTATCACAATATGATATCCCAACCAAACATGAAAACAGAACAGGTAACTGTGCAATCGGAGCATGCTCACTCCGGTCTGCTATTACTATTTGGCTTCTAAGCTTACAGATGAGGCAGGGATCAAGGATGAATGTCATTGGGAGCCAGCATGGCTTGTTAACAGGGGTTCCTGTCCCTGCAGGAGATCATTCCTATTGAACACCCTGCGACAAACTGTAGCAGTGCTCCACTGCACCAAGTGTGGTCTCTGTGTGAAGAACATTAACCAAATCTGTCTAAGGGAAATGGAAACCCGGACATCCGTTGACTGATAAGTGCTACTTAGTGCCCACTCGTACACCTTCCCCTTATCAAGGCATATACAGTCTTCTTATACAGTTTATCCTTAGGTGATGTAAGGTAACCCCCTTCATAAGTGTATCAGCCCTTCAGGGGCGAAAGTTATCTAGTAGAGTGGAGGTTCAAAAACACTTACATCTAAAATGGCAGGGACCATTCCATAATAAAAGTTCAACTATTCTTTGGCTATGTGCCAGTTCAGAATTATGAGTCAGAACACGCGGCAGACATGATAGGGGTAATCCTTCTCAAGGGTAAGATGGGACAACAGTAGGATATTTCAGTTCCTTGTAAGTCACTTAGCGTATCATAGAGGAGGGGAGTTCTTGCTAAGCACATAATTAGGGCTAGGTGTCAGCTCCCTGACCTGAGATTTGGTTAGGAGGGAAAAGGCTCACAAAGATATTGATGCAGGTTTATATAGGGTATGACATAAGCAAATACTATAGATCCCAAGGTCAGGTCTGCGTGCATACTCACGTGCCCTGAAACAAAATAGGTCCTGAATATCAGCTGCTCGCATGTTGATGACTGGTCTATCGGTCCCATGTGGGTAGTGTCCCATGTTTACCTAAGAAAGTGGTCGAAGAGAGGATGTGATCTATAGCCGTTCAAGGGTCGAGTGGACCGTGATGACTTGTAGTTCTACATTTCCATGAGTGTGTATCGTGTCAAATTCCCTTCTTGCGTCTGACAGAGGATGCTGATACCCGTGGGCTGTCCTCTGGCTTCATGTCTCCTCGTGCCCTTTGTGGTGAGTTGGCAGAAAGTCTCCTGCGTCTTTGTCTGCTTCTCCGCATGCACAGTGATTCTTCGTGTTGGAGTTGTATCCAGGGGTCCTGTTGCAGGAAAGTACTGTACCAGTCTGGCACGGGAACTTCTGGGATGCCAAGAGTAGAGCAGAACGTGTGTAGGTCCTCAGGTACTCTCAGAGATGCGGCGTGGTTGCCATTGGTCTCCTGCAGGCTATAGGGGAATTTCCACCTATAGGCAATAGGCAATATGCCTGTCTCTCAGCACTTGCAGGAGTGGTCTGAGGTCTATCCTGTGCTGTAAAGTGATAGCCGACAGGTCTTGGAAAATTTGAATACGGGCCCCTTCGTGAACCAAGTGTCCATGATTGCATGCCTGGCGCAATATGTCACCAGACAACATACAGTATCCCTAAGCAGATCCGTGTCCCTCCCTTGTGGCCGCAGAGCCCTGTGGCATCTCTCCATCTCGATAGAGGCATCTAAGGGGCGCCCCAGAACAGTGTTAAAGATCGCCCACACTGATGCCTGTTGTTGTGGCCCCTCCACAGTTTCTGGGATTCCATGGACTCACAAGTTGTGCCTACGCCCCTTGTTGTCCAAATCTTCCATGTGCCTATGCATGGCTATCAGATGCTGGGCATGTACAGTGGTAGTTGACTGCAATTGTTGTATAGCTGCACCCTGTGTCATGGCTGCTGATTCCACTACCTATAGCCGGGATGCCACGGTTTTAATGTCCGTTTTCAGGTCAGATATAGCCACAGACAGGGTGGACTTGATGTCTGTGGCTACTTGCTGGAGATCTGCCAGGTATAGCAGAGGGGAGACCTGCGTTGGTTACGTACCTGTGTGCTGCGCGATCGGGGCCTCCATGCCAGTCGGGAAGCGGCCCATACTACTGTCCGCAGCTTGTGTTGCAGCTTGTGTCTCCGCATGCTGTGAGCGGAACATAGCCGGGATCATTCGGTTCAGCTGGGAGGGTGTAAGGAACCATCCGGGGCCATTGGTAGACTTATGCGTGGTCGCACGTAGCGTGTGCACACGCCTGTGCGCATTCCTGTGCACTTCTATGTACTCGGGTGACCGCCTGTGTGTGTGTGTGCGCGTGTATGCGCCGTCTGTGATGCCAAAGACGGCCATTTAAGCAGCTGACACCCTACACTCGGTGCTGTCCGTTCTACAGCATTCCTGCACCTGTGATCCCCCAACGTTTGTTCTGAGAGACTTCCTGTTCCTGTGACCCCAGCTACCCTTTGGACTTTGTTTGCTATCTGCCTGCCCTGACCTCGGATTGTTTACGACTACTCTTCTGACTGTGCCCTTTGTACTTCAGCCGCCTGCACGTTACCGACCCAGCCTGTACCCGACCACCCGTTTTCCTTATCCCCCTGTACCTCTCTGCCCGCCAGTTGATGACCCTGACCGCACCACTAACCTTCGGCCTGCACGAGCTTCAGTGGACCTATACCAGCCATCAGAGACTTGTCCAGCCCTCATGACCCCTGTGCTCCTGAGCTCCCTGTCTACACTACTAGGAGATCTCGAACCAGGGCCGCAAGAGAGGTTGCCCCGCATAAGCCAGATTCGGGTACGTGACAGAGGGGGTCTCCATCTGTGATCCGCTGGGTGGTAGCTAGGTCAGGGCTGCTTTTTAGTCCTGGGAGAAGGCTCCTCTCACTCTGCAGATCAAAAAAGACGGCCCTTGGACAGCAGAGCTCACAGATTACGCCACCATTTGGCTCCGGTGCCAGGCCACGCCCCCCTGATCCATCTATTTGTAGTAGTATTTATTTGTACAAAGTTACCATCCACAGCTACCTTTCCAGTAACATTAAGCTTAGACTTGCTACAAAATTCTTCTCCCCAGTTGAATTGTTGCCTAAATGAAAACACCACTCAGGTTCCATCACTACTCCACCCCCTGCCTCACAAATATCATACAGTAATGCTGTCAACTGTACATAAAGTCTACATCTCAGCATTGGAAGGAAAACACCTGTATGATGTAATCTCCCACCCCCCCCACCCCCCCAGTTTACCTTAAATGAAAATGGGGAATCTAAGATGTATCTAATCTAAAATGTAGATACATACTTTCCTTTACCTGCGTGATTTACCTACTCAGAAAATCTAATTTAGCTAATTTAGGACTGAAAAATATAAAAAAAACTATATGTTGGACTAACAGGAGAACACCAGACCTATCCTTTCAAAAACACAGTAGCAGATATGAACATCAGCCTTTTTTTTCCAAGAGTTTTAATGCGTATAAACTTGTCAAAGTCGTCCATACCTGGTGATGGACAGCAGAATCTTAGACATCCGGTGATCAGATCACAGCTGCAGCACAACAGTTGCAATGCTGTAGAACTGAAAGGACTGTAGAATACAAAGTCTATATCCTCTGGATTATTGCAGCTCACCAGTCATAGATGTACAGGCACATAACCAAATTGTAGCTGGAAGTTTACAGACAGTGCAGGCACTTGACCATCAGAGCAGATAAAACAGTTCAGGTGCATCACCATCAACACAGATAGAACAATTCAGGTACTTGATCATGATAGCGGATGGAACAGTTCAGGTAGTTGACCACCAGAACAGATGGAACTTGCACCAACAGTGCAGCTGCTGATCAGTGGCAAAGTCTCTATAAACGGTTGCTGCTGTCAGAAGCGTTTGTCTTCTTTCTCCAATATGCTTGTGGTTGACAACAAGGCACATGTGTTACCAAGACTGTCAGCCAAACATTCCATAACTAACAATAATTCCCATATAGCCCATCATAGATTTCTGAACAGTTAAATCCACAATTCCTAGTGACCTGGCCTAACACTAAAAGAAAAACAGCTTTTTTGTTCAGGGTGAAATATTGGTACAGGAACACCACCCACTACTCTGTATCTAAACAAAACTATGTCCAACCATAGGCCCAACTTCAAACTACTTAATGTGTGCATTTCCTCTGTATACTGCAGTTTCCCCCCACACTCTGAAGATATGGTGGCAGGCTAACTGGCTTTTGTCTACATTGACCCCTGTATGTGCATAAGTATTACCCATACATATATGTCACCATACTCTACACAACAGTCCCAAACCCATGCAATCAAGGAAAATTGAGGAAAACCAAACCTGCGAACCTATCTCGCTCACAATCATTTACTAAGAAGATTTAAACAAGTGCATCAAACGGGGTGGCCAAAGGATCACTGAGTGTCAAATATAACAATATATATTTTGAAGGACTTGCTTTAAATTTGCAATCATTGCAGTAATCATGATTATCTTTAATAGAAGCCAAGTGGACATACAATTATTTATTCCTCAATTAATGAAATGATTGGCTTGAATTCAAACTGTCATTCATGTAGAAAACTGTACTTTAAGCCCGGGTTCAGACTGTTGCGATCCTCAGAGATCGCATGTGATTCGCACCCGCACTGCGGGTTCCGATCACATGAGATCTCTGAACAGTGCGAGTTCAACTCGCATTAGATTCGCAAAAAAAAAAAGGTACATGTACCTTTTTTTCCCCGCACTAGAATCGGATCGCATGGGTGTTCTCACCCATGCGATCTGATTCGTGTGCCAGTTCACAGTTCACACTGAGATCCGTGAAGAAAACTGCGGGTGTCATTAACTTTGTAATGACACCTGCCAGCGGTGCGCAGAAAGCAGTGTGAACTGCCTGCGGGAGAGGAGCAGGAACCTGTTCTATAATTGCGCTGGTTCCCGCATCACTCCTATGTGAACCAGGGCTAAAACAGATACAAACTGGATTTAAACTCAAGTTTAAACCTTTAAACTAGTGTGAACTTTTTTCTTTCTGTACTGTACACATTCTGTGGATTCTGTTTTTAAAAATGTTTGCACACTCCAAAAGTGGTTCTGCCTTACTGGCCACTACAATGATTATGGCAGAATATACTATAGTACACTGTGCCATAATCAATCTAAATACACACAGGAAGCCGGACAGCACACAAAAATATACAATATTACTATTTAATCAGATGCTAGTATTCTCAGATTTCAGATTTAACTTAATCAGAGAAAAAAACTTTAATACCCATTACACAGCATCAAAATTATTAGCTGCTCTGTTTACAATCGGTTCTAACAAAACCACCATTACATTCACATAAACAAAAAAAATATTAACAATTATGACGATGCAAGCTGTCAATGTATGCTGTAATCTTCGTCTTTAGTTCTTGGACATCAGACCATATCAGACAGGTGGACTGATGCTGTTTAGTACTACCCTCCTATTAGATTGTAAGCTCTTCTGAGCAGGGCCTCTTAATCCTCCTGTATTTTATTGTATTGTACCTGTATTGTCCCCTTTTTATATTGTAAAGTGCTGCGTAAACTGTTGGCGCTATATAAATCCTGTGTAATAATAATCTAGAAACTGAACAAAATTAAAGATCTTAGTGAGCTATCATTACATTTTCCACCTAGAAATAAACAAATGGTTAGCAATAATCACATATTAATCACAACATGCA
This sequence comes from Glandirana rugosa, assembly GCA_018402905.1. NCBI lineage: Eukaryota > Metazoa > Chordata > Amphibia > Anura > Ranidae > Glandirana > Glandirana rugosa. The sequence continues at coordinate 1,300,488 of BLSH010278714.1, forward strand.
AAACCTATGGCCATGTTGTTTAATAAGAGTGTACTCTTTTCTACTTTTCTATTATTATTTTTTATTATTATTTCTATTTCACGCTTTTCTATTAATTAATTAATTATCACCACATGGGTTTTTATTAAAGGACATCCATCAAAAATAGTCAATAATTCATCATGGTAAAAAATATTCACAATAACTTTTATAGTGTGTTCATCAAATTTTGCACAAAGATTATACATCACCAAATCTATATTGATTTTTTTTCTTTTTCAATCTCTTGTTTAATTCTATACAGATACTGTAAACTTGAAAACTTCTAGAAACAGATCTGGTTCCTTCTGTATTCATGAAAAAAAACTTATAAACCAATCATTAGTGTTGTACCCTAAAATATCACAATCACCAATAAAAACAATACAGAGTCAATATATATCTCCAGTGATCATTCATTGTTGTTCTATCATATATTGTTTTTCTTAGCTTGGTAATACATTTAACATGTTATACAGAACTTGTCTAGTCAGTTATCTTTTTTAAATGTCTTCCATTACAGAGAGCCACACAGTTTTTATCAAAGGGTGGCGTCCCCTCCCTTTCCATGCCTCTTATAGGCTGGAATGGAGAACCAAACATTTAAATAATTATAATAATAATGGTAGCTTTTAGTAATTTAAAGGATGTCAGTCACAATCACCTATTTTCTTTCTTTATTTCATATCATTTTAGAGTTATATGGCAAAAACTAACTAGCATTTTATTTCTACAAAAGTATTTAAAGTATTTAAAAACATCCATTACCTTACAAAGTTTTTCACATCACATACTTTTGAACATCACATGTTCTATGGTCATTTTGTAGCTGGTCAAAAATTAACACATTATCCTACATTATACAGACCTAGTCCCACACACAGTATATCTCACACAGTATATCTCTATCGAAGGAGGGAAGAATGGCTGGAAGCCTGTCTTATCCTTTTTACACATACACACTCAGGACATATAACGGGGGGTCAAATCCCTCTCTACTACAATTAATTTCTCTAAACATACATAAACTTTCTACAAGGGCTTCTATCTTTCTCATATACAGTATCACATTACAGAACATTCACCTTAATTTGGTTACTTATCTCTCCTAATATTAAAATTACATAGACCCTCAAACATAAGTAGGGAAACTTATGTTACAAATCATCCACACTTAGTATTTACATTTACTACAGAGAAAACAAAATGCATTTAGCATCTTCATAAAACAACATTTCCTCATCATTTTTAGCTAAAACAACAAAAAGAGCTCAACATATACACACATCTCTTACGTTACTGTAGTTTTACAACCTGAGCGGTCAGTTCATCGTTTTCGATATTCAAACAAGTCTCATTGCTCTGAAACTTCTACAATCCAAAAACCAATGCTTTTTCACTATTACAAACTGAGGCTTCCTGTAGATATAACAGTTTAATTTGTATATCAGTCACTTTCCCAATTTATCAAACAAAAACAAAATCGCAAGCCGGTGTCCAGTCATGGGCACCTTTGTCCAGTCAAACCCAGAGTCCAAGTCATATCCCAAAATTCTGTCAATTATTAAAATTAAGTCTCTACCCCGTGCGGCTCTTTCTTTAGCGAGAGAGAGGTATGCTGCCTTATACATAGGTGGGGATTGTCCAGGGGCTGAGAGAACATTAGAAAATACCTGTGGGGGCTCTGGAGTATATCCCGGGGCATACTGCAAACAATTTAGTCCTTCTGCCCTCATATACCGTACTTTATGTCCCACTCTGGATGAAAACAATGGGAATGCTTGTCTGTCCCTCAAACACAATCCCTTAACCATATTCATGTGGAACTCACCATTTGCACCATCCCATGGAAAGGGATAATTTGACTCCATGTTGCTAAATTATCAATCCATGGGTCTACAAAATAATCATACCAGGGAGAGACTCTCACAACATACTCTTTACATTTAAAATGTTTTAACTCCTTTGTCATTTGCTCCTCTCTCTTTCTTTTTCTTTATAATATTACTTATTACTCTATGCTGGGGCTTAGGTATGTTTGGCAGAGGTCCCTTACCAAGGACTTTACCCATCTTAAAACAAAGCAGCAGTTAAGCAAAGCACTAAATGCAACAAAAATATCTACTTAACAGTTTCTTAGCATGCAGCAATTAAGCACTTATACTTCTAATATGGAACAGAGAAACAAGGACTTACTGTGAATTCACAGTATTATTTCTACCTAGGCTTTTTTTTCAAGGTTCCAAACCTCTATATCCTTTGAAGCTCCAAGCCTCAAAAAAAATCCCAGTGAGACCCAGTTTCAAATGGTTAACCTGGCTACTCCATAAATTCCCTGGGTCACAAAAGGGGACAATCAGGGCAAAACTAAGACTTATTGCTCAGCCTTACCTTAATTATCCGAATCCTTGTCCAGCTTCTGACACCACTTTTGTAAGATACATCTGTCTGTCTGTAGCCAATCTGTCCTTGTTTCTCATATCCACCAGATCTGGGGAAAATAAGCTTTGTACACTGAGGCGTTTCAAGCAATATTTTCGAAGGTTTATTACGGCACATTGGTTATATACTTACCTGAGCCCCTTATCTCTCCATCGATGTCCACGAATGTCTAAGCCACCCAGGACACTCATCCTGATTGTCTGATTGTCTGAGACACAGCTGGGGCGCCATTGGCTCCAACGGCTGTCAATCAAAGTCAGTCAGCCAACCAAGGGAGAGAGGGGGCGAGGCCGGGTCAGATCTCCATGTCTGAATGGATACACAGAGCTCTGACTCGGCTCAGGTGCCCCCATAGAAAGCTGTGGGCTGTGGGGGAACTCGATAGGTGGGATGGGCCAGGAGCAGCAAAGAGGGACCCGAGAAGAGGAGGATCTGGGCTGCTCTGTGCAAAACCAACTTCACAGAGGAGGTAAGTATAAGTATTATTTTTTTTTAGAAAAAAACAAGAGTTTACAATCACTTCAAATTTTATTTACGGTGCTAGTAATAATTATGCTAACATCAATAAAGAAACAACACATTGGGAAGGGTCGTGATCCTGTGACTAGAGTTGAGCGAACCTCTGGAAGTTCGGGTTCTGCTGGTCCGGCCGAACTTTGGGACAAAGTCTGGGTCCGGGTCCGGACGGAACCCGAACGATCGCACGGACACCGAACCCCATTGAAATTAATGGGGACCCGAACTTTTAGGCACAAAAATGGCTGTAACAAAGTCCTGGAAAGCCCTAGAGGGCTGCAAAAGGAGGGAAATGGGGGTAAGGGTGAGACAAGTGACCTACAAAGAAATGGGGACAGGGAAATAACTTTAAATATTTTAAAAAAAATAAAAACATAAAAAATGCAAAATACTGTGTCTGAAAAGTATTAATTAACGGTAGAAGCCATATAACTGTTCTAAAATCATCTTCAAACTAGGGAAAGTGCCCTACAAAAAATGGGGATAGGGAAAATAAATTAAAATCAAATAAAAAAATGGGAAGGGGGGTGGATGTGGAGTAGGAGCCTAGAGGTTGACTAGGCCGTGACCATGGCAGTGTAAGTGGAAGTGGCGGTGGTAGAGGAGTAGGAGGGGGTAGCCAACATGGTTTTTATTTTTGTAGTGAGGCCTATTCAAAAAAAGAAGTATATGAATGGCTTGGTTGAGTCCGGTCTAAATGTTTATTCTGCACAAGGTACAGACAAGTCTTGTGGGATCCATGCCTGATTCATTTTAATAAAGGTTAGCTTGTCCACATTGGATGTGGACAAACGGCTCCGCTTGTCTGTGATAACGCCCCCTGCCGTGCTAAACACATGTTCCGACAATACACTGGCTGCAGGGCAGGCCAGCACCTCCAAGGCATAAACGGCAAGCTCAGGCCATGTGGCCAATTTGGAGACCCAGAAGTTGAATGTGGCAGACCCATCAGGCAGTACGTGTAGGCGTGTGCCCACATACTCTTGCACCATGTTGCTGAAATGCTGCCTCCTGCTAAGACGTTGTCTATCGGCTGGTTGTGCTGTTTGTTGTGGCGGGCTGCTGACAAAGCTTTCACCACATTTCAGCCATGCTAACCCTGCCTTCTGAGGTGCTGGCGGTGGCACAGCTGCGTTGGTGGCCTCTACCTCCTCCTCTACCTTCACCTTGTGCTTCCGCTGAGCCCCCGGTATCATTTGGGAATGCCATCAGCAGCGCCTCTACCAGTGTGCGCTTGTAGTCGCGCATCTTCCTCTCACGCTTCAGTGAGGGGATTAAGGACGGCACGTTGTCCTTGTAACGGGGATCCAGCAGGGTGGCGTAGTGACCTCGCACCGACCCCCCTATGTCTCCTGTGTCTACTATATGGAGGGTGTGTCCTGTCGAACAGAAACGGACACCCGTCGGACCGTGACTACCGGCTGATGTACGACGTCACGGACGCGTTACTGTCGGCTCAACGGGTGTAACATTGAAGGAGACTAATGACCCACCGGTGGGACGACCTAGGGGCAATGTTCCTGTTGCACGGCAGGAATTAGGGGAGTGACTTCGCACTCTCCTTCTACGCGCTGATGTTCGCGTGTGACCATCTCCGCGACGACTACCGTAAGGGTTTACTATGG
>BLSH010278714.1:1321869-1332864 GCA_018402905.1 Glandirana rugosa
AAAACGGTGTTCAAACTACACATGTGTGGTATCGCCGCGATCGCCAGAGTGTGAGCAATAATTCTAGCAAAAGACCTCCTCTGTAACTCTAACCTGGTAACCGTTAAAAATTTTTAAAGCGTCGCCTATGGAACTTTTTAAATACCGGACTTTGTCGCCATTCCGCGAGTGCGCGCAATTTTCAACTGTGTCATGTATGGTATCTATTTACTCGGCGTAACATCCTCTTTCACAATATGGGAAAAAATTGGGCTAACTTTACTGTTGTCTTATTTTTTAACTCAAAAAAGTAAAATTGTTCCAAAAAAATCGCGCTTGAAAGACCGCTGCGCAAATACTGTGTGACAAAAAGTATTGAAACAATCGCCATTTTATTCTCTAGGGTGTTTGAAAAAATATATATATAATGTTTGGGGGTTCTAAGTAATTCTCTAGCAAAAAAAAATGTTTTTAGCTTGTGACCACCAAATGTAAAAAAGTGGCCCGGTTGATAAGTGGGTTAAGATGCACAAGATTCCAAATCACACAAAGCCAAGCACTAGCTATATTCAAGGACATCGAGAGTACTGTCATTTCTAGAGTGTCACAAATGCTCCCTGCATTTGTTTTGTTTGTTTCTTTGTGTGTTAAAAAACATGGGGTGATGCATTTGGACACAGTGTTTATTTAAGGGATAACTCCAAATTTTTTAACAAACATGAAATAACCTTGATAAATATTTGGCTTAGCATGAAATGGCTTAGCATTACAGGTATGGACCAGCCAAAGCCAAATCTAGGTGGTCATATCACATATCACAATGTCTATCCAGCCTAGAATGAATAACCTAATGAATAACTAACCCTCACTAAACAAGACTGTGACAAGAAAATGTAAATATATACAGGAGGGGAGGCAAGTGGAAGCCACAGTCTGGTAATACTTACAAGACTGAAGGAGCAGAAACATATATACAGCGGGTAAAATAAGTATTGAACAGATCACCATTTTTCTAGGTAAATATATTTCTATAGGCGTTATTGACATGAAATCTTCAACACATGTCGGTAACAGCCCATGCAATCCATACAGACACAGAAACCAAAACAAATACGTTCAGAAATTAAGTTATGTGTAATAAAATGGAATCACACAGGGAAAAGTATTGTACACATGAAGAAAGGGAGGTGCAAAAAGGCATGGAAAGCCAAGACACCAGCTGAAATCGTTCAGTAATTAGAAAGCAATCCTGCCCCTTGTCAGTGCAAATGAATATCAGCTGGTTCAATCTCAACTGAAGGCCTATAAAAAGGTGTCTCATTACCAAGATGTCACACAAGAAACATCTCATGGTGGGTAAAAGCAAAGAGCTCTCTTAAGACCTTTGCAACCCTATTTGTTACAAAACATACTGATGGCATTGGTTACAGAGGGATTTCTAAACTTCTGAACGATCCAGTGAGCACTGTTGGGGCCATAATCCAGAAGTGAAAAGAACATAATTTCACCATAATATGGCCATGACCAGGTGCTCCTTGCAAGATTTCTGACATAGGAGTAAAATTATCAGAAGAGTTGTCCAAGAGCCAAGGCCCACATGTGGAGAGCTTCAGAAAGACCTGAAATTAATAGGTACAATTGTTTCAAAGAAAACAATAAATTATGCATTTAACCGGCATGGCCTGTAAGCACTCTCACCACACAAGACTTAATTGCTGAAGAAAAAGCATGGTGAAGCTTGTTTAAAGACTGCTGGACAATATTTAGACAAGCCTGTAAAATACTAAGAGAATACAGTCTGGTCAGATGAGACAAAAATTGAACTCTTTGGATACCATAATGCACACCATGTTTGGAGGTCAAATGGCACTGCACATCACCCTGACAGTGAAGTTTGGAGGTGAGAACATCATGGTGCGGGGCTGTTTTTCAGCATGCGGTACTGGCAAACTTAACATCGTTGAAGGAAGGATGAATGGAAAAATGTACCAAGACATTCTTGATAAAAATCTGCTGCCATCTACCGGAATGATGAAGATGAAACAAGGGTAGACACTTCAGCAAGACAAAGATCCCAAACACAAAGCCAACAAAACTCTCAATTGGTTTCAAAGAAAGAAAATAATGCTACTATTGGCCCAGCCAATCACCTGACTTGAATCCAATAGAAAAGCTATGGAAAGAACTAAAGATCAGCGTTCATAGAAGAGGCCCACATAACCTTCAAGATTTGAAGACTGTGTGGAAGAATGGACCAAAATCACATCTGAGCAATGCATGCGACTAAAAATACATTTCAGTTAGCATGTTTAATACTTTTTCCTTGTGTCATTACATTTTATTACACATAACTTAATTTCTGAACTTATTTGTTTTGGTTTCTTTGTACCTATGGATTGCATTGGTTGTTACCGACATGTGGTGAAAATTTCATGTCAATAGCACCTTTAGAAATATATATACCTAGAAAAATGGTGAGGTGTTCATTACTTATTTTACCCACTGTATATACAGTATCTATCTATCTATCTATCTATCTATCTATCTATCTATCTATCTATCTATATATATTGTGACGTTATGCGAGGCGCCACAATGGACGGGCAATACTTGTTGCCTCGCATGTGATCGGTTTGAAGCGACTAGCGAGAGTCCGACCCGGGTTTTGCCAGCCACTTTGTCAGAGCTGGTTCTGGCCCAGACTTTCTGGTCCACTCAAACCCCTCTCCGCCTGCATTTAATGACCAGAAGGAGAGCTCTATCCTTGGCAGAGCTGGTTCTGGCCCAGACTTTCTGGTCCACTCAAACCCCTCTCCACCTGCATTTAATGACCAGAAGGAGAGCTCTATCCTGGATCTCAGAGGGAGAAAACCGAGTGAGCTCTGTGTGCTAATTTTGGACACAAAGAGAAAGGTTTGCACTGTGCTTATGTTTTGTGGGTGTCGCTGACAGCCCCACACTGTATAGAGAGGAACCTGATTGTGTAGTTTAGCTCCGGGTGGCGAGGTTTTGTTTTCTGTTTGATTTTGTTTTGATCTTGCAAACCTGTGATAATAAACCTGGCAAGCCACCACATTTTAAAGAAAATGACCTCCATGCTGAATCTTTTCCTCTCAAAAGTGATCCCCACAAGCTAATCTTCCACATGTGGTGGACTCAGCGGGCATCTTCCCAAAATGGAGGAGATGCTGAAGGCCTTGCTACAGGTGACTGCGGCCCAGCGGGAGACCAACCTCCAGGTTGCACAAGCCATTGCATCGCAGTGGGAGTTAAGTCGCCAGACTGCTGCAGCACAGCGGGACAAAAGTTGCCAGGCCCTGGCGGCTCAGCAGGAGATGAATCGGCAGTTTACAGAGGCTCTGTTGGAGTTAAAGAAGGGACCCGCACCTCCGGTAACAACGGAACCAAAGTTGGTACATGCCTCCTACCACATGCAGAAAATGACATCTGCAGATGACGTGAAGGCATACCTCCCGACCTTTGAAAGAGTCGCTCTTCATGAAGGATGGCCAAAAGAACAGTGGGTACGACTGCTAGCACCATTCTTGACCGGCGAAACCCAAAAAGCCTGCTTCGATCTGGAAACAGATAAGGCCCAGGACTATGAGACTCTAAAGGCAGAGATACTCGCATGCCTGGGGGTCACCATGGCAGTCCGGGCCCAACGCGTGCATCAATGGACCTACCGCACCGACAAGCCACCCCGTACGCAGATGTTCAACCTAGTTCAGCTTACCAGGAAATTGCTGCAGCCGGAGACCTTGCGAGGTCCCCAGATTGTGGAGCGCATTGTCATTGACCACTATCTACGTGCGCTCCCTGCTGCCTTGAGGAAATGGGTCAGTCATGGGGACCCCAAAACCGCCAACCAACTTATTGACCGTGTGGAGAGATACACGGCTGCTGAGGACTTGTTGCATCTGTCCGCGCCCCACTCCAATGTATCTAGAAGTGAAAGGTCACCTGGCAGACCCAGTAAGACTGTTCCAGGTTTTAGAGGCGTGGGGAAATTTGATAAGACTGATACAACTAAAGAGACCGGGGGCTCTAGACCTGGAGACTGGCCAAAGAAGCCAGGAAGGTCTTGGGGACCCTTGAGAGGACTGGGTATAGAACACATGCAGTGCTACCAATGCCATGCATTGGGCCATATTGCTGCCAATTGCCCCCTGAATGATGAAACCATGCAATGCGATTATACTTATGTGAATAGACGCCTTTCTCTTTTTGCACAGGTCGCATATACAGCATCATGTTCAAGTCGCACGGAGAAGCAAATGTATGTGATTTTTGTTGATGGGAGATCAGTCACTGCACTGCTTGACTCGGGTAGTGTGGTAACATTGGTAAAAAGCTATTGGGTAAACCCTGCAAGGTTACACCGTAGCACTGTCGGAGTCATTTGCATCCATGGGGACACTCGTGACTACCAGACGGCGGTGTTTGAGATTGACACCCCTTGCGGTAGTGTGACTCATTCAGTTGGGATAGTACCTTCACTACTTTATGACGCCCTAGTGGGCAGGGATTTTCCCCATTTTTGCAGGTTATGGGAGAGCACAGGGAGTCCGGAGGATAGAGCTCCCCCTGATGCAGAAGCATGGGACCTCTCGCCAGACCCATTGAAGGGGAGACTGGTGGCAGGACCAAGGAGGGAGGAGACCCTCTACCTTTTCCTGTACTGGCTGGGGAGCCAGAGGAGCTGGAAGATAGCTCACAGCGGGAGGCTAATGACCCAGACCATGTCTCTGTCCCTGACGGTGAGAGTAAACCAAATATAGTACCTGACTTAGAAGTCCGAATAGAGGACTGCTGTGCAGAACAACTACAGGATGTCATTCTCCTAAGAGCCAGAGAAAATGTGAAGGTGATGGATGGGGAACATGTGGACCTTAATTGGGGGGTGTATTTTCCCTACATGGCTCTTAAAAATAATTTGTTGTATCAGGTGATGAAACACGGGAGGATGAAGTGGAACAGCTAGTGGTTCCCAAACCCTTCCGCAGGATGGTGCTAGATCTGGCCCATGGGCATGAAAGGTGGGAACATCTGGGTAGCGAGAAAACCAGGGAGAGAATAACCCAGAGTTTCTTCTGGCCTGGGTTGTATGAAAAAGAACACTGTGAATCATGCCCTGAGTGTCATATGACAGCCCCATTTTCGTAGCCCCCTTGTCCCACTTCACATAGTTGAAGTGCCATTTGTGCAAAATGGCATTTATCTCATGGAACCAGTTGTAAAATCTGCCTGGGGATATCAGCACATCCTGGTAATCCTGGACTATGCGACCCGCTATCCCGAGGCCATACCCTTGTGGAATACCTCCGCTAAGACTATCGCCAAAGAACTGGTCCAGGTGTTTAGTCGGGTGGGGGATCCCTAAAGAAATCTTGACGGATCAGGGTACCCTGTTCATGTCCAGAGTGACCAGAGAATTGTGCAAGTTGTACAAAATCTCCCATCTCCGTACCTCTGTTTACCACCCTCAAACTGACAGTCTGGTAAAAAGGTTTAACAAGACCCTCTCTTCCCTACCCGGACTGACCACTGTACTACAACATGACATAATCACAGAACCAGGGGTCCGTGTAAATGTAAAACCCTACTGAATACCTGAGACTAGATGAGAGAAATAAAAACCATGTTGGAGTTAGACATGATAGAGGAGACCCACAGCGCCTGGTCGAGCCCTATAGTACTGGTCCCAAAGCCCGATGGCACTATCCGGTTCTGTAACGATTTCAGGAAGCTGAATGAAGTATCTAAGTTTGACGCATACCTGATGTCGTGGGTTGACGAACTTGTGGATAGGTTGGGAGGTGCCGGTACATAACAACCCTAGACGTATCTAAGGGAAACTGGCAGATCAGCGAAGGAAAAAATGGCCTTCTCTACCCCCGAGGGGTCCTTTCAATACAAGCAAATGCCGTTTGATCTGCATAACAACCCTAGACCTAACTAAGGGATCATGGCAGATCTCCCTAACGGAGTCAGTGAAGGAAAAAAATGGCCTTCTCTACCCCTGAGGGGTCCTTCCAATACAAGCGAATGCCATTTGATCTGCATGGGGCCCTGTGTCCTTTCAGAGGATGATGGAAAAAACTTTGAGGCCTCAGCAGCCTATCTGGCTGATGTGGTCATCCACAGCCCAGATTGGGAATCACATCTGCCCCCGGTGCAGGCAGTGGCAGATTCGCTGAGGGTAGCAGGTTTAACAGCCAATCCAAAAAAGTGTGCCATAGGTCTTGAAGAGGCCAAATACCTTGGGTATGTTATTGGTCGGGTCTGATTAAGCCCCAGACCAATAAGATCAAGGCCATTCAAAAGTGGCCCCAACCGGTGAACAAGAAACAGGTTTGTACCTTCATGGGGTTACCAGGTATTACCGACGCTTCATCCCTGACTTTGCCACCATTGCCGTCCCTCTGACTGATCTGACGAAGGGTAGAAGGTCAGGTATAGTTAAGTGGAATCCCAAAGCCAAGAAGGCATTCCAAAAGTTGAATCAAGCCCTTTGTGTACAGCCAGTGCTCGTGACCACAAACTTCACATAGGAGTTTTTGGGTCAAACCGATGCCTTGAGTTGGAGCACCCGGTCGTCTACTTAAGCAGGAAGCTTAATAGACATGAAAGGAACTATGCCATTGTGGAGAAGGAGTGCCTGGCTATCAAGTGGGCCTTAGAGGCCCTAAAATACTACCTGCTGGGAAGGTCATTCTGGCTAGTCACCGACCATGCCCCCCTTAAGTGGATTTGTAACAACCGGTAGAAAAATAGCCGGGTGACTAGGTGGTTCCTGACCCTACAGCAGTTCAGGTCCTCAGTGGAACACCAGGCTGGAAGGCTCCAAAATAACATCAATGGTCTTTCCCAGGCCCACTGCATGGTCGGGACAGTTGCTCTACTTTGAGCAGAGGGGGGATATGTGACGTTATGCGAGGTGCCACAAAGGACGGGCGATACTTGTCGCATGTGATTGTTTTGAGGCGACTAGCGAGAATCCAACCCGGGTTTTGCCAGCCACTGTGGCAGAGCTGGTTCGAACCCAGACTTTCTGGTCCACTCAAACCCCTCTCCACCTGCATTTAATGACCAGGAAGAGAGCAGAGGAGAGCTATATCCTGGATCTCAGAGGGAGAAAACTGAGTGAGCTCTGTGTGCTAATTTGGGACACAGAGATAAAGGTTTGCACTATCCTTATGTTTTGTGGGTGTCAGAGACAGCCCCATACTGTATAGAGAGGAACCTGATTGTTTAGTTTAGCACCGGGCAGCGAGGTTTAGTTTTCTGTTTGATTTTGTTTTGATCTCTCAAGCCTGTGATAATAAACCTGGCAAGCGACCAGATTTTAAAGAAAATGGCCTCCATGCTGAATCCTTTCCTCTGAAAAGTGATCCCCACGAGCTAATCTCCCACAATATATATATATATATATATATATATGTATTCAGTGGATATAAAAAGTCTACACGCCCCTTAAATGTCAGGTTTCTGCAATGTATAAATATTGGACAACGATAAATTATTTTAGAACTTTTTCCACCTTTAATGTGACCTATAAACTGTACAACAAACTGAAATATTTTAGGTGGAGGGAAGTAAAAATAAAAAAAACTAAAATAATATGGGTGCAGACCCCTGAGGATTGCCACCCAGGACCACCAGGGAGCCCACACAGGGACCACCAGGGAGTCCACCCAGGGACCACCAGGGAGTCCATCCAAGACCACCAGATAAGGGGCATGCAGTGTACTATAGGGATGGCACTGTGCCCATCTGTGATTCCTGCCAGTGCCTCCTTATTAGTGCTGCCTAACAGTGCTATCTATCAGTGCCACCTATCAGTGCCACTTATCAGTGCCACCTATCATTTTTCAGTCTTTTTTTTATTTGTAGAGCAAAAAATAAAAACCCCAGAGGTGATCAAATGCCACCAAAAGAAAGCTCTATTTGTGAGAAAAAAATTGTTTGGGCACAGCGTCCCATGACCGTACAATTGTCATTCAAAATGTGACAGCTCCGAAAGCTGAAAATTGGTCTGGGCGGGAAGGGGGCAAAGTGCCTAGTATTGAAGTGGTTAAAATGTTGCTGGGATCTTACCTACTGCCCTATTGTATTCTGACAATGGGAATGACTTCCCGCCCCTGCAACCCCCCTGCCCCCCATCAGAATACACTTCTGAGTGCCGCTTAAATGCTGGCTTTCCAGCAATTCCACAGAAACCACTTCTGTTGAAAAGAGAGCCGTACACATGTATCAAAATTCAAGTTTAACTGGCTGAACTTCAATATGTGTGTACCCAGCTTAGCTTATTAAAACTGTCTTGCTGTTGTCCAGTGTGTACACTGATTTATCATCTGCAGTCTCTTAAAACCTATATCAAGGTTAAAAAAAAGTATGCAGTACATCTCTGCTATACATGAAAAATATTTCACATGCTTTATTCCCTTAAAGACCTTGTAAATACAGAAAAATATCTTCCGTTATAGAGTTGAGCTAAAACCAAAAAATGGGAAAATAAGTAAACTGAAAATTGAAAAATAAAAAGAAGGAAAGTCCAAGTGTGATAAACCAGAGTCCTTCAGAAATAAATGCACCATCCATCACCAGAAAAGTATGTGTTCCTTAGTGAATGCTTCCACCTTACAAAGTGCCTGCTGACCTGACCAGCTTATGTTGATCTCCTATTATGAAAGGCCAATATTGCTTGTGGCTCAAAATCCAGACAGGGCCTCTATCCATCCGGGAGGGGGACTTATATTGAAGTAAGGAAATCTGTCACTTGAGGAGACTCAATCGTGCAAGGTCCAAAAAAGGATAAAACTTGCCATAACATAAAATCCTTTAAACATTTATTTAACCCTTTCACTGCCAGGCCCTGTGCTCCATTTTACACTCAGGTGGCCAAACCATTTTTGCAATTTTTCCTTTGCTTTTTTATTTTTCATTTATAGCTTTCAGAATTTGTAAAAAAAAACCCCAAACCATATATTTCCTGGAAGCACATGACCAGTAGAATAAAAAGAAGGTGCTACTGGTTTGCATTTGCAGCAGGGGCTTATTCTCAAAGTGGGGCTATTCTATAAGTGGAGGCACTTCTGACTCTGCATGTACCATCTGAATGTCTCATCTTAAATGTCATCTGTTTCTTCGCAGGTATGTTCTCTGAATCAACTCCACCCAAAAAACTGAAACCTTGCTGCCTCTTTTGCTAAAGTCTTTTTAATTATACTGGTATGTTCTCTGAATCAACTCCACCCAAAAAAACTGAAACCTTGCTGTCTCTTTTGCTAAAGTCTGTTTAATTATACTGATATGTTTTTTTTGTTTTTTTTTTGCTTAACTATTTAACCACATCAGTAGCGGGCACAAAAACCCCCTTCCTGTCCAGGCCATTTTTCAGCTTTCAGCGCTATCACACTTTGAATGACAATTACTCTACATGCAACACGGTACCCATATGAAATTTGCGTCCTTTTTTTCACACAAATAGATCTTTCTTTTGGTGGTATTTAATCACTAGGAGGGGGTTTATTTTTTGTGCTATAAATAAAAAAAGATTGAAAATTTTGTGAAAAAATGCCTTTTTCTTTGTTTCGGTCATAACATTTTGCAAATTAGTCATTTTTCTTTGTAAATTTTGGCCAACATTTAGGCCTCATACACACGGACGTTTTTTGACGCCGGCGTTTTCTGGCATTTTTTTCAGCTCTCCATGTTAGTCAATGGCCCCATAAAAACGTCGGCGTTTCTGAGCTGTAGGTGGCGTCGGCGTTAGTGAGCAGAAAGTAGAACCCATGGCCATCGCGTTCTGAGGCTGTAACGTTTTGACGTTTTTTGACGCCGACGCCACAATATGCCAACAAACGCCAACTAACGCCAACAAACGCCACCTAATATTGTACCGGCGTTTTCTGGCGTTTTTTGACGCCGACGTTTTTAGGTTGAAAAATAGCAGAGGGATGATTTTTTTAAAAAAACGCCTATTGACGCCGACGCTCACTAACGCTCAAAAACGCCAATGCATAACGCCGAAAAACGTCGACTTTTTTTCCTTGACGTCGGACCCGAAGTTTTGTTTATTTTTTTAGATACGCCCGTGTGTATGAGGCCTTATACTGCTACCTATCTTTGGTAAAAAATAACCCAAATAAGTGTATATTATTTGGTCCTTGTGTAAGTTATAGAGTCTACAAGCTATGGTGCCAATCACTGAAAATTGATCACACCTGATCACACCTGATATACTGACAGCCTATCTCATTTCTTGAGACCCTAACAAGCCAGGAAAGTAAAATACCCCCCACCCAAATTACCCCTTTTCGGAAAGTAGTCATTCAAAGGTATTTAGTAAGTGGCGTGGTGATTTTTTTGAAGTTGTAATTTTTCCCACAAGTCTTTGCAAAATGAAGATTTTTTTTTTTTCACAAAATGGTCATTGTAACAGGTTATTTCTCACACACAGCATATGCATACCCCAAATTACACCCCAAAACAAATTCTTCTGCTCCTCCTGAGTATGGCGATATCACATGTCAGAGACTTTTTCACAGCCTGGCCACATACAGAGGCTCAACATGCAGGGAGCGCCGTCAGGTATTCTAGGGAAATTACACATCTAATGTCATGACGACCTATAACATTTTTGAAGGCCCTGGAGCACCAGGACAATGGAATTGCCCACAAAATGACCCCATTCTGGAAAGCAAACACCCCAAACAAACGAAAGGTCTTACCCCAGTAAAACACCCGTTAAGGTAACAGGACCACGAGGTCCCGGAAGTTTTTACAATATCCAGCAGTACTGTAATCTACACATTAAAGGGATCTTATGGACTGCCGCGAGGGACGTACAACTCGGAGACATACACCGGTCCGACACTTTTTCAGAGACTGTACACTATAGCGGTATGAGTCCTCCTCGTCTTCTTAAACAAAACCCCACATTAAACCCCATACGTATACGACACACACTCTTTATTGGACAATGTTACTGGTAAAACACTTTTTTTTTTT
>BLSH010278714.1:1357279-1370020 GCA_018402905.1 Glandirana rugosa
AGGGACCCATATAGACATAGACCCAGAGTCTCCGACGACTAGTCATAGTCCTATGACAGCCTCCGAAGTCTGACTAGAGCCGCGAGTGTGGTAATCAGTGCTGGGGGGAGGGGATAGTAAAGGAGAATGGGGGGGCACTTTTAGGTGGAAGGGAGCGGTGGAGAAGCAGGGGGCAGGGAAGCGACGGCATGGGTGGGGGGGTTGGTCATATTAGAGGTTAATAACTCTGATCAGCGGGTTGTAATCTGCTGATCAGAGTTATAGAATTGTTCAGCAGAGCCTGCTGAACAATTCTGATATAAGTTTATGGTCATTGAACTGACCATGGGGAGCGCGGCTCACGCCGTCACGGCCGGATGTGACTAGTGTGAGCGCCGAGATCAGCCTGAAGCCTCCGACAGTATCCTGATACTGATCAGCAGCCTCTGAGACCCAGATACAGATACACCCAGGGAGCAGGGGATCTGAACAGCGGGGAGAGGAGAAGGGTGGCGGCCGGCAGAGTGGCAGACTGCCGGCGGACCCTAAGCCTAGCTACGCCACTTCGAAGCATCTAGCAGAAGTGGTGGCCTTGCTTGGGACCCGTACCTTCGTGAGCTCGGGAAGAGCGATGGACTCTGAGAGGGCTCCTGGTGGCTTGTGGCCTCTGACGTTGGAGACAGGGCTACCGCGGGTGTGCCCAGGGGGACTGACGGCTCTGGTGGATCGGTCACCTGAAAGCACACGGCGGGCGGTGGAGCCTGGAAATGAGCAGTAAACAGCAAACAGCAGCGTTGCCAGAGCGGACAAGCAGGAAAGTGTATCCAGCCCTCCACATACACGAAGCAATGGGTTACCACAGACAGAGACACAGAAGTTCAATGTATCTCAGTTGGAGAAGCCGAAGAAACAACCAAAGCTGACGCTGGAACAAGTAATCACTCAATTAATGATAGCTATACAATCAAGTAATGTAGCCCTGACAGATAAAATGGAAGAGATCAGAGTGGATATAGATAAGATATTCAAAATATCAATGACAGGGTGACAGAGGCTGAGAGCAGAATATCAGCAGTTGAAGATACAGTACCCCCTATGAGAAATAAAGTATCAGCCCTAGAAAAACTGATTACCATGTGGCAGCAAAAAGCAGATGATTTAGAAAACCAAATGCATCGTAACAACTTGAGGATTGTGGGAATACCAGAGAAAGCAGAGGGATTTAGCCCAGGTGACTTTGTTGAAAAATGGCTGAAAGATACCTTCCCAGAGGCAGAATTATCATCGGCATTTGCGGTGGAAAGAGTGCATAGGGTACCGGCAGCGCTACCAAAGCCTGGAGCGACCACTACCGGCGCAATTATTAAACTGCAAAGATAGAGACTTAATTCTGCGAAAGGCAAGACAGAAAGGGGAAATAAAATTTGAAAACAGTAGAGTGTCAATTTTCCCAGACTTAATGGAAATTAAGAGAAAAGGGAGTGGAATATTCTATGGTTTATCCAGCTAGACTGAGAATAGAGAACGAAGGGAACATTATACACTTCAACACACCGGATCAGGGCCAGAAATGGATCCAGACTCTTAAGACACATTCAGCAGCAGACTAGTTATACTGGAAATATTAAGGAGTGTATGTGACATTGGGTGCAAATATTTAAAATTATTGGGGAGGGTGAGGGGAGGGGTCTCCCTTTTTTTTTTGTATGGGGTTATAAAGATATAAGATATGCTGACCATTGTTGAAAAATATAGGTGGAGAACAAATATGAGAGAGAGGGGAGTTATATGTATATAAGAATGGTAATAATTCTCTTGGCCTTCTTGGCTCCAACTCAAAGAAAAAGGTGGGAAAAAAAAGGAAGGAAAACATTTTTTTTTTGCATGGGATATAAAAATACACTGATTATTACTGGAAAATATAGGTAGAGAACAAACATGTGAGAGGGGGGAGTTATAAGTATATAAGAATTGAAATACGTTTTCTGGCATTCACGTCCAACTCTGTAATTTTTTTTTTTTTGGTGCTGTGGTGTGTTAATCAAGTTGAGTGATGAATGTAAGGTGAAGTTTGAAGCACTGTTTTAGACTGAGTTAAAACACGAGTGGGAGCACGCTGGAGAGACACTGATAAGAGAATATATGAGTGTGGTATTTATTTCACAAATCACAAGGGATAGTTAGAAACCCTCCCTCATAAACGAGAGGAGGAGAGGATTGGTATTATTAAGCTCACAGTAAGATAAAAGAAAATAAAAAGGGAAGACAAAGATTGGTGGTAAATATAGGAGGTACACTAAAATGCACAAAGAGCTCACAAAGGAAGTGGGGAAGGAAGGGAGGGAGGAGGGGGATGTGAATGTACACTTGAAGGGGGAGAAGGGGAAAGTGGGGAGGATGGAGAGGAGAGAAGGGAGAAAAAGAGAAGAGAGAAATATATATATATATTTTTCTCTTGAAACAAATACTCTGACATTTTTCTCCAGCTCAGCAACATTTAAAGAAAAAAGAAGAATGGGGAGAAAGAAACCCCCTTTTTTTTTCTTCTCCCTCCTTCCCCTAGAATGATAGCAGGGTCGGGGGGCAGTAAGGCTGAAATCGGTATAAAGTACAATTACCTACATAGGCATAGATGCGGTATGTTGGTAATGCCTTAGAATTTTTTATGGTATGGATGAAGGTTGAATGGAATAATGTGAGGGGAGGGTGGTCATCAATAAAAGGGATGATGGAGAAGAAAGATGACAAACCAGAATAATCAGTGTACATTCCTAACATGGAACGTGAGGGGCTTGGGGACAGCACTGAAGCGTACTCAGGTCTTCTCGGTAATCCATAAAACACAAGCTAAGATAATATGTATCCAAGAGACGCATATGGTTGGGGACAGACTTGATTGCCTGAGGAGACCGTGGGTTCAGTGGTCTTCCCACGCATGTCATACAACATACCTGAGGGGGGTTTCCCTGATGGTACATAAGACTGTGACATGGGAATGTATTAGAGTAAAGAGAGACCCGTAAGGGAGATATGTCTTTGTTTACATCTGGGTATACTCACTGCCATTTGTCATTTTAGTACTAATGGAAGCACTGTTGTTTTTGACCGAGTATCCAGAAGCATATGTTATTTGCATGGGATATTTCAATATGTGGTTGAATCCAAGATTGGATAGGTACGACAAGGCGCCACAAAAAGGTACAGTAGGATCTGATATTTTGGAGAAATTTACTAAAGAGGCAGGGTGGAGTGGCTTATGGAGAGTCAGAAACCTGGGTGTTAGAGCATACGCTTGGGCTGTGCCGGGGGGGAAGCATATCCAGAATAGACTTGGCAATGGGGAATGAGAAGACATTCCCACTTTGCACTCTGTTGAGTATATGCCCAGGGGTGTGTCTGATCATTCCCCAATGAAGATCGAATTAGCTCTGAGTCCCAAGGGAAACCGCCCGAAAAATAGGATCCAGCCCTATTGGTTGAACCAGATAGCTTTGAATGATCAGATACCGGATCAGATACAAATATTTTGGGAAGCACATGAAGATAGTAAAATGGATGGTATACTTTGGGATATTTTCAAAGCATATTTGAGAGGCGCAGTAAAATCAACAATCTCATATATAAACCGTTCCAATAGACAAGAGGAAGTAGCAGAAAGGTGTATGAAAGCAGAGACAGAATTTATAAATGACCCCTCAAATGATAAATTAATTAAATGGGAGGATCTAACGAGTCAATATAAAAATCTAGCAATAACTATTGCTAAGCGTAAGAGCTTTTATGTAAAACAGCATAAATTTGAGCAAGGAAGCCAGGCCACGAAGATGTTGAACTTTTTAGTAAAACAACAATCACCGTCATTAATCATATTAAAGGTGAAGAATGAATATGGAGATGTAGTACGTACAATAGATGGCATTCTGGAAAGTTTTTATAAATACTATGCTAGTATACCTCAACGTTGAATAGTAAAAAAAGAGAGATAGAGGAGTATTTGGAAGATTTAGAATTCCTAAAACTAACAGGAGAGCAGGAGGAGATGACGGAGAAGGAAATTGAGGAGAAAGAAATAGGAGCAGCAATCCACTCACTGGGAAAGGGCAAATCCACAGGCCCGGACGGTATACAGTGATATTGATACCAAAACCAGATAAAGACAAACAGGATTGCGCGTCATATAGATCAATTTCACTTCTTAACATTGGCTACAAAATATTGGCAAAAGGTACTAGGGAGGCTAAATAAAGTTATTCTATAAGTAGTAAACAAGGATCAAACAAGGTTTATGCCTGGGGAGTCAACTAATAATATAAGACGTGCTCAGTTAATAACACAGCTGAAAGATTTAGTTCCAGAGATGAGTGCCTTGGCTGCTTTGGATATGGCCAAGACATTCGACTCCATAGAATGGGTGTTTCTGCAGGTGGTACCGAAAAGGATTGGATTTGGGGAGAAATTTAGGAAATAGATAAAAATTATATAAACAACCAAATTCAAACTTGTTGGTAAACGAACTGTTATCCCCCACAATTAGGTTACAGAGGGGAACAAGACAGGGGTGCCCACTGTCCCTTCAACTATTCGCCTTGGCATTTGAAGCATTGGCGAATAGGTTTAGACAATCAACAAAATATAAAGGCATTAGACTGGGTGAGAGTGTATAGGACTATACGCTGATGATATTATAATGTATATGTGAGACAGGCAAGCATTTTTGGAAGAGGCTATAAAAATAATAGACACATTTGGGAAATGCTCAGAGGTTCAGATAAATTGGCAGAAATCTGCATTGATGCCAATTGGACTAAAAATTGGGGAATGGCTTCAGACCCCGTTAAAAATTGTAGAAACATTTAAGTATCTTGGGATAAATATTACAGTGTAGGCAGAGGAGGCTCTGGAAGCGAACTATAACCCTTGTTAGAACAAGTTAAAAGTAAACTTAAAATTTGGAGTAAATTGCCGCTGGCGATCCCAGAAAGAATAAACTTAATCAAATCAGTCATACTGCCCAAGTGTCTGCATGTGTTCTCCCACTCCCCAGTGAGGGTACCTAAACAAATATTTAAAGGGTTGAATTCACAGCTCTCTAAATTTATATGGGCAAAGGGTAGATGTAAACTAAAGCTTACAACATTGCAATGCCCTAAAGTGGCGGCAGGTATGGCAGCTCCAGATCTCTACTTATATTATTTAGCCGGCCAACTAAAACATCTAAGAATGTGGGTAACACAGGACTAGGAAAGGGGTGTGGAACAGTACTTGTTGAATAAGATGCAGGTAGAGGACCTTTTGGTAGCAATGGAAGTATGCAAACTAAGGAAGATCGGAATTAAAATTCCCCTTCTGATCCTGGCAAGATCAGTTTGGAGGGAGGCAAAAAAACTGACGGGATTTTCCGACATACCTCCAGAAACCGCGTTGTGGAATAACCCAGCGTTTGAACATCTAAGGACATTTGGGGACAGTAAAGTTTGGCAACAAAAAAGGATAAATACAATCGGTCAAATATACGATAAGAATACAATATTAACATATGAGAAATTAAGTGAACAATACAACCTTTCTAGTGGACAGTTCTATAAATACCTACAGCTCCGACATGTATTACAGGCACAGTTTGGAAGAGAGGGACCAAAAATCTCTAAATTCCTCCTTATAGGGATATTAAAATCACAAGGACTGAAGGGGTTAATATCCAAAATATATACACATTTATTGCAGGGTAAGATAGATAAAGAACCCGTGAGAGCAAGATACAGGTGGCAGAAAGCTATCCCAGATATGACGGACAGGGGGTGTAAGATGTGTGCTCCTCACACCTGAACACATCGCCAGCAGTAAATAATAAAATAATACAACTAAACATAATACATCAGGCCTATCTCAGTCCAGATAGGTTATATAAAATGGGGCAAATACCAGTATCAAAATGTCCAAGATGCGGAGGGGAAAGAGCAGATTTCTTCAACCTAATGTGTTATTGTGACAAAATAGCAGAATACTGGCATCAAGTTATTAACAAATTGAAAAAAATCATTAAGAGCCCGGTCCCAGATACGATAGAATTATGCTTATTGGGGTTGGTGGAGGGGAAGAGTTGGTCTAGGCATATAAAGACAATAGTGAAGGAAGTGTTATTCCTTGCGCGGAAACAAATAGTGGAAAGGTGGATTCAGCCAATACCTCCAACAGTTAGTCATTGGGTAAAAGCTGTAAACCAGGTTATACCATATGAAAAAATAATGTACGAAAACAGGGGAAACATACAAAAATATGAAAATATCTGGGATAAGTGGAATAAATCCCATTTGACAATGGTTGTAAACTAAAGGGATAAGTAAACAAGGAACAGAATAATACACAGAAAGTTGATATTGAGTAGAAATTGAATGAAAGAAGAAAGAGAAATGGTGACCAGAAAGTGAGAGAGAGAGAGAATAGAGTGAGTGGTTAAAATAAGGAAAAAAAAGTGACCATAAGCTTATAGGAGAGGGAGAAATGAGGTCCAGGCTTGGCCACCTGCAGGCACTTCGTACGGACCTGGAAGTAAAAGGGTTAAATAAGAAAGGTTTCACTTACAGCAAAAAAAGCAAAACTTGCATAAAAGTTATAAGCCGGCCAGCTCTGTGTAGCAGCCTGTCCTTCTGGGATTATCGTAGATCGTTGATGATAAATATCTGCTGATCTGCATAAAATGCACTTAGCTCTTATGCTGGTCATACACTATACGAAAAATCAGACGAAATTCTATTGTTTCGAACGTTCGGCCCATTTTTCTGATAGTGGATGACGAATGATAATCGGTTTCAAATTTTCAGCCCCGAAAATTAGATTGACAATTTTGTAATATTTAATGAAACAAAGTTTGTAATGTTAGCAGCTTTTCCGCACAGGAAAAATGGTTCGATTTTTCATGTGCAGGTGCAAGACAATTTTAACCTGGAATTAAACAAATTTGTGATAACACATGCAGCCACAACGATCTTTTGTCTACAGAAGCTCAAATACACATTCAACTAGCAGGACACATAGTACTTTTGAGTTTTCCATTGACTACAGTCATGTAAAAAAATAAGCTTACAAAGTAAAGACAAGCAAAATTGCTTTTAGCAAACTTTATTGCAATCAAATTTTGTTTTTTTTCATATAATAACAGTGCAAATTTTTTTTTCTCCAGTCCCATAATAGTAACAAGGTTGCATATTGAGCACATAATGCAAAATAATGGTAGTACATATGGTTATGACATCAAATGATGCAGACACATTTGTCGCTATCCACTAGGTAATACAACAAGGCCTATATTGCTTATCGATATAAAACGGTACCCTTTTTTTAAACAGCTATGATCAGGAATGACACCAGTTGCCCAGTAAGCTACATTATGTGCATGATTAAGTTTACAGACATGATAGAGAATGAACAGTACAAGAATAGACATAACCATGTGTGCATAATTGTATTGCAGATTTGTTTGAACGTTTGTTTGAATGTGACTGTTTAATGTAATCGCATATGGACTTCGCATATGGACTTCACATATTGAGTCCCCTCTTTTATTACAAATGAAATAATATGAAAATTAAAAAGCAGGTTCTACCTGCTCAGGTCTACTCATATGACACCAAAAAGTGCCCTGAGGCTGGGCTATGGTATTCTGCAGTTGAAATCACAGCTGAAAGAAATTTCAGGGTCAAGAAAAATGTTACCATACAGTGGGGCTGCAAAAATGATGTAATGGCTTTTTTTCTGATGCCATCAACCCCTAGACCTGCTCGGAATGTTAATATGAAAAGACCAATTTCAACACTGTATTTTGGGGGAACAATGTTTCCTTTAGCATTTGGGTGAGTATACAGATCTCTCTTGTCCCTGTGCAAAAATAACATTTTAAGGTTGTGCATTGACAGCCCTACTGCATTTTTTTTGCCATAGTAGTAGTTTAAAAACATGCACTGTAATGGCACCAGGTATGTGTCCCCCCTCCCCCCCAAAAAAAATAAAGTAGCGAGAGGGGATCAAAAACAATATAAAACATTAGTTCTAAAACAAAAACCCTATAGCAACATGATATAAAACATCACAAACATGTAATTTATTTTACTTGCTGACAATGATATTGCAATGTGCAATATTTGTGAATAATTGTAGTTTTTAAAATAAACTATATAAAACTATACAATCTTTTAAAACGTTAAACAAAAAAAAGTTCAAAATATTTTGCTTAAAGTATCAACCAGGTTAAGCAAACTTTGTAGCATTGAGACCAAGAGCTCTTTCATTTGTTCCAGATTTTTGCAGCATACCAATATGCCTCCAACCATTTTCTGGGCAGTAAAGCTATTTATATATTTTTCATCCTTATGTGCTAAAAAAATGTGCTGTGCTGCTAGAGATCTTGTGCGCCAATGCCTCCTCAGCTCTATCTAGACATTCGGAATGGTCAGCTGCAGTACACTCTTCCCCAATGCAAAACACTGTTTCCTGACAGACTCCATGGCAGTATACGTATGGGTTAACCCCACCTCCTCTCCACTCCTATAGGACCCCACTCACATAAATTTGGGCTCAGAGCCAGAGGCTGCGTTCCTTTTTTGTCTTCCACCTGAAGACCAGAATGATTGAAGTCTTACCTTGGATAAAGTGTCCACGATCGAAGCCTGGTTGTTCAGCAAGCTGTGCCCCGGAAGACGTGTGGCATCTCCAGCAATTCCCACCCATTGGCGGGTTGGAGAAGGGTGATAGATGGTCCCATGTAAATCTCCAGCAGTCCTCAGCAGTGAGTGGGGTGATGGATGCGGTGCCATGTGAATCCCTAGCAGTCCCCAGCTGTGAGTTGGGTAAAGAGGGGTGAGGGATGCGGCACCATGTGTAATCTCCAGCAACTGCCAGCTATGAGTGGGGTGGAGAAGGGTGATGGATGCAGTGCCATGAAGAGCTTAAGCCTGGCCATTGGCAGGCAAAGCAGTGGTACGGCCTAATAGCCTAGCTAAGAGCAGGTGGCCATAAACTCCCTGGGCCCATGCAGCAACAACGTCTTCTGTATCTAGGTGTAATCGTGGGGGATGCCATGTCCGGTGATGTATACCTTTCTATTGCATACTCCATGGCAGCGGTGTGTGTTTTCATCTGTTTTTTTTTCCCTGGCTTTAGTGTCTTCCAGCCTGTGGCATCTGGAGCGCACCTGTGTTCCAAGCCGCCACTCTCCTTCCGGCCTAGTGTCCCTGGGTTACTCCTGCCCAGGGACTCAGCGCATGTGTGCTGTGGGCATCAGTGGCATCATTGCAAATGGAGAAATTGAATCAATGGTCAGTACTGTTGATATTGGGCTTTTCTCTGTGGACAGCTTGCAGCAGTTTCCAAATGCTGTGTGCAATCATCACAGGTATATGCTCTGCAATACAACCTTGTGTGCTGTCTTGGTGTGATTGTATCACCTGTGCAGGTTGGCTGTCTGTGCAATTCACAATACAGATGTATTACTGCTCACCCTTGTGGCCAGCCCTTGCGTAGCAAGTTTGAGAGGGTGTTTAACCCTTTTCTTTCCTCGCTTGCCTGGGCACACTTTTGGGTTCTTAATCCTTTCCTTTCTACCCTATTTTGTGCTTTTTTTTGTGAGTCCTTTCTGGTCAGATTGACAATGCACAGCATGAGATCATTAATACCTCTTTAGGTCACAACATAAACTTTCTTCATCCAGATTTAGTCATCATAAGTCATTGTCAAGGTCCAGCCTTCATAGGAGAAGCTCTAAATCCTTCTCTAGGCACCGCACTCACCCCTATGTCAGCGTCTCCAAGGAAGGAGCCTGCTGGGGATGTGGGATTCAGGTCCCAGAGGGCAGGATCTTTGTGTGAGCAATACTATGCCCGAGCGGTTGGAGATTCTGTGTTATAATATTATCACGGGATGTACCTTCTGTATCCAAGTGTGCACTTGTATAGTTCCTGTTCCTGTCTCCATGCTATAAGACATGTTCTGCTATTTCTCCAAGAAAGTAAAGTATTCTCTAAAGTATATCACTCAAGAAGCTTCCAACGCATGATATCATGATATCAGCTAATATATACGTGGGGCCAGTATCTCCAAGGCTTCAGGACAGGGGCCCTAATGGATTATTGGATATGCAAGGGGACCTGTGCGATTCTTCCAATTCCGGTCATCTTTGGGTTTTTATGAAGACTCAGAACAGAAGTCGTGGAGGTAGAGGCAGAGATGCCATATTGGCCATGGCTCCCTGTGCTAGCGTGGATCAGCTACCGGAAACCAGAGCCCATTCCCCTCAGGCCAGACCTTCTGTCACAGGGTGCAATTCTACATCCATGTCAAGCACAGTGGCGTCTGGTGGTCTGGTCTTGAGATTGGAGGTCCTCGGCTGCTCTTCCAGAGTCCTCTTCGCTCTCATGAATACTAGGAAACAAACACAAACAAAGGAAAATCAAGTCAAAGTTTGCAAAACATGTCTGCTGCTGATGGATCAGGTAATGATCCTGAAGTTCAAAATATTATGGACTTCCTTCAGTCAGATTTAGATGTGGCCTTATCAGTCAGCTCCCTCAGAGTACAATTCTTTGCTGCCACAAGTGTATCCAGATCTAGGTTTTTTTTTCCTGTCCAACAATTCTGTAAGGGAGCAACTATGCTCAGACTTCGGAGTAAGCAGAGGCTTTCCAAATAGTACGTCCCTCTTGTTCTCGACTCTTTCGGGAATTGGAGCACAGTGTTCTAAGATTGTCTCTATTAAGACCTCTGTCATGTTCACCTTTCTTGTGGCTATCACGGCGGCATATAAAGTCTCAGAAACTGAGGCATCGACATGGAGAACCTTTCTTAAGGCTCTTTCCAGAGTGAGTGGTGCTGTGGCCTATGCTCAACTCGAATCTCAAAAATAGATCATTTCATGGGTACCAAGGAATTGTTCTGCTAACCTTTAGAGTAATAACATACGTCCTTTAGACATGGGAGAGGTCATGTTGTGGAATCCTGAGTTTGACTCTCAGCAATACCCTTTCTTTTGCAAATAGCGATCTGACTTTTGTGCTACTATGAGTGACTTGGCAAGTGTAAAACAAATGTGAGCTATGTATAGGATTGCCTTTTCTTTGATTCTAGGAATCTCTCAGATGTTGTTATATCTGCAAGCTATAGCTTCCTTCAATCTTTAGAATGCTTGTTCATTCTTTGCCGAAAAGAACATGGGGAATGTGCCTCATCTAGGATGATGGTGACACAGGTTGTCCAGGCCATCCGACAGGCTCACAGAGCTGAGGGCTTGGCTCTCTGGAGGTGGTGACCACTCGCTCAACTAGGAGTGTGTCTACATCTCGGGCAGCTTCGCAGCATGTGGTTCCCAATGTAATCCGTAGGGCGGCCTTGTGGCCCTCAATCAATACATTTATGGCTCATTATTGTGCAGAGCCTGCTTCTTTATCCTCTGCTTATTGTGGCTTGAAGGGCCTGTCTGATGACGGTACGAATTAAAGCCTTTGGTTCAGCATTGCCCGCCCATGAGGTGTATGGCTAGTTAAGTCCCATAATTATGCTGCCATGGAGTCTGTCAGGAAAACTGAAAATTTCCTATCAAATACTTACTGTAATTTTCCTTTCCTGATGGACTCCATGGCAGCAGTAGTTCCCACCCCATAATTGCACTAATTATATCTCCCCACCAGGGGGAGTCTAAGTATAAGTCACTGTGAATGTATTCAACACACGGTCTATATTGACTCATGAACATCAGCTGTTTAAGATCACACTCAGAGCGGAAGCATACTTAAAGGAAGTGATGTGCCTAACCCTATGACCCCTGATGACGTTGACGAGCAGTCGACGAAACGCCGCGTAGGGTGGCTAGGGAATAGCACATCACTTCCGATCTGAGGAACGCAGGTGGAGCGCTGCCAGGCTTCCCCTGCTACATCCATTCTTTTATTGTACGCGATTACCCGTTAATGGGGGTTGCATTTGTTTTGGTTTGTTTTATTTTATTTTTATTTTTTAATTTTAGTCATTCATACTTTTAAATTGTACACCTAATAAAAAACTGGCTTCACTATCGGAAGTTCTTCTTCCTTACCTTCCTTTTTCGGACTTGGAGCCGCCCCAAACTTGACAGGAAGCATTTTGGAGAACCTCTCACCACACTCCTTTGGTTTGATCATCCCCACTTTGAATCACTCTGCACCACATGAAGATCTGGTAAGTGGGGTACCTTTGGGGTTCATAGCAGAGGATGTCCAGAGGGGAGGAGTACACCTACCTGTAGATTTGCAAAGCCTAAAGAGATCCAAATTCACAACGCTAATTTATGACCCTTTGTGGTCAAAAAATCCGGTAAGTGGGGAAGCAAGTGGATGTAAAGCAACTCGAGGACGGAACAAAATTTCCAACTGCAAAATATCTAATATTGCAACACACCTCCAAGCACCACTAAAGAAGTCTCTCCACTTATAGGACTTTCATTTAGCTGTTTTAATTTAGTACAACAACTGTTTGTGGTCTAATGATCAAATTAAAGCTTGTGAAAGGCGCTATGATTTAATAATGCAGCATAACCATCTCTGAGTTTATTCTCTATCTCAGAGAGATTAAATACACATATAAGAGAATCTTCATCTCTATGGGTATGGTAGCTGCTGAATGAGCTGGTACTTTGTCATACATTAGTGTATATGTAGAGTAGGGACAGCTCAGATAGTTTCAGTGTAATGTATTGAGACTGTGTCACTAATCTTTACATTAGTGTATAGCTTGAGTAGG
>BLSH010278715.1:39280-53580 GCA_018402905.1 Glandirana rugosa
TATATATATATATATATATATAGTATCAAAAATACATATATATACACATACATGTAGAGAAAAGAGACATAAAAGATACAATACATATAATGCAGTAATTATAACGCATGATTGATGTACAGCCAAACATCATTTGTTGGGACAAAATGTAATTGTTGGTAGGAAACACGACATTGTTAGCTCTATGCATTTCATGATTAGTTAAATTTTATTTAATTACTGCATTATATGTATTGTATTGTATCTTTTATGTCTCTTTTCTCTACATGTATGTGTGTGTGTATATATATATATATATATATATATATATATATATATATATATGTATTTTTGATTTTTTTTTCTATATGATAATTTCTGTATTTGGTCAAAATTACTTGGAGATCGGACATAGATATATGATTTTTTTTTTAAATGTTTTACTTTGCGCCACCGCGTTCTTCATTTAAAGTCCCATTTCCCTTTCCTCCCTTTTTTATACAATCTATGTAGCTGACATATTTCAAAATAGTGTTAAATTTTAAGCAGGTAGTATCAAAATTTGATGGCTCTCTTGAAATGTAATGTTCTCTTACTCATTCCATCTGATACAACTGAAGGAGCTTGCAACAGAAGAAGTCTTTTCCTTTGGCACATTACTTATAGAACAACAGTAGGAGCTTGCAACAGAGGAAGTCTTTCCCTTAACACATTACAGGGATGGTGAGCAACTGCCCTATGACATAGCAGTAGCTCATAAACTTGATGTTTCACCTTCATTCAAAGCTGCCAACTGGCCCAAAGATCTTCACAAAGTGTCTCTTTAAAGAACTCTTCGCAAAGTGTCTTTTGGAAGAAAAAGCTTTGCAAAGTGTCAATTTAACCACTTCCCGACTGCAGGACGTCTAAAAAGTCCTTGTCTTTGAGTGGGGATATCTGAATGATGCCGGCACCTACCAGCATCATTCAGGTATCATTTTTTTCCACCAGTGATTCCCTGCACCATAAGAATGATCATAGCGGCAGTTCAGCCGCTTGATCGTTCTTATCGGCAGCAAGAGGGGACGCCCCCTCCCGCTGCCCTCCGGTGCTTCTCCCGGGCCGGCCGTGATATCGGCGGCCCGGAGAACAGATTCGTCACCAGCAGTTGCTGTGCGTAGTGATGACTGGTGACCAGATCGTCACCAGTCATCTCTATGCGCCTCGGACTCGAATGACCGTTTACTCGGCGGAAAAGACCAAGATCGCTCATTTTTTTTCAGATCTCGGTCTTTCCAGACTAGAGGGGAGGTGTGGGGTCTTATTGACCCCATATCTCCCCATAAAGAGGACCTGTCACACAAGATTCCTATTACAGGGGATGTTTACATTCCTTGTATTAGGAATAAAAGTGATCAAAAAAAAAGATTAAAGAGAAAGTGTAAAAAATAAAAAAAATAAAGGTAAAATAAATAATTAAATAATAATAAAAAAATTTAAAGCGCCCCATCCCCGCGAGCTTGTGCACAGAAGCGAATGCACGCGTTAGTCGCACCCGCATATGTAAACGTTGTTCAAATCACACATGTGAGGTATCCCCATGTGCGTTAGAGCTAGAGCAATAATTCTAGCCCAAGACCTCCAATGTAATTCTAAAAATGTAACCAGTAAAAATGTAATTCATTAAATTTCTTTTTCCAAAAAAAACGCGTTTGAAAAATTGCTGCGCAAATACCGTGTGATATAAAAAGTTGCAATGACCACCATTTTATTCCCTAAGATCTCTGCTAAAAAATATATATATAATGTTTGGGGGTTCTGAGTAATTTTCTAGCAAAAAAACAATGATTATTACATGTAGGAGAGAAATGTCAGAATTGGCCTGGTGGCGAAGTGGAGACCTCTTCACAAAGTGTCCATTTAAAGTAGGAGAATTCCTCTCTGGCAGAAGTTCCCTTTCTCCTAGTTGTAGGACAAATCCCAGATACCCCCTTCTTTGTTTTACAAGGATAGAAGGGAAAGGGGATTAGGAATTGGGGGATTGCCCCTGGCAACAACTTTCAACTTTAAATCTTAAACTCTCAGCTGGTCACCCTCTGAGGCAGCTAGCCTTGTAACTTGAACACTTTTTCCTTTGGGGTAAACAAGAACATTGGAATGTGGTTCAATAGTAGAAGTCTGGATGGGGGATTTGAACCATCTTTCCATCAGGACCCCAGATGTTACAAGACCACTCAATGGGGGTCATTTACTATAGCGCTGCCGCAAAATTACCATGATGTGCGGTAAAATTACCGTGATCCGCGGTAAATAGCGCTAAAACGGTATTCACAATAACGCTGGCGGCAAATAACTCCCAAAATGGAATTCACTGTAGCGCCCAGGTCACAGATAATGGCCAACTCCTTACTCCAGTCCAGACCTGGAGTAGTGCAAATAGAAATAATGTTTGGAGCATGATCTGATCCCCTAAATTGTACTAAAATATGCAGTATTTTGTTTAAAGATAATCTGCTTTTAAACTGTGTGAAAAAGTGATTTCTACACTGAAAAGTCTGAGAAGAGATAAATTCCCCCTCTCCTTACTCTTAGGTGCAGAGCACAGCTGAGCACAACTGAGCATGCTCAGACAAAAAACAACTCTCAAAATAACTCTCATGGAGTAATTCCTTGAGTAGATAGTAAATACCAAAATTAGTTATTTTACACACATTTGTTGGGAGTGAAGATGAGAGTTATTTTGACAAATGCAAGTCTCAGCCATTCATTCAAATTGTACAATTGTTACTTTATCAAATAAATCAATTTCATGTTGAGAAGAAATGTATCTTTCTGTCAAAGAAATTGTCCTGGCAACAATGTTGCAATTTTGATCATCTATTTTGTTTTTGAGAATGCTAGAATGTTAAATCTCTTCATGTTTTGTAAATAATTTAGTTTCTCTGTCACTTTCACTTGCTGCTGTAGATGTCACAAAAATATTTCCCCAAACTCACACAGGTATCTTTACAAACCACAAACAATACCATTGCTTATGGAAATGTAAAATTAGTCCCATTTTTTTATTCTTTCCAAATGATCCTAATTTGAGCCCCAAAAATGTAATATGTGTACCAACATCAGAAATAAAAATGTCATTACCAAAAATCTCAGGATAACATTACTATTCTACACTCACGCAGCAAGAACCACTAAAATTCACAGATTACATTTAGAAGATTAACTCCAGACTAATGTAAGTCCTATATATTCCTAGACATGCAGTATCTGTATATATATATGTGTAGGAGGACTTGATGTGTAGTAGCCCCGTGATTTAAAGGGTAGCAATTCTGCCTACCATTGCAGACATCCTGAGTTTGATTCCCAAGCATGTCACGTCATGTAGAGATGTTGTTTGTCCTCTCTATGTTGTTAAACAATGGGCCTTACCTAAATTATGTCTAAATGTAGTATTTATGTGTAGGAGGGTTCCACCACCATTGCAAATCTTGGCAGATATACTGGCTAGGCAATGGGGATGCCTGCCTTTACATGCAATATGAACTTTAATGGCATCCCAGTCTTAGTCCGTAGGGATCAATATTGAGTTGGCCCACCCTTTGCAGCTATAACAGCTTCAACTCTTCTGAGAAGGCTGTCCATAAGGTTTAGGATGTTTGTCTATGGGAGTATTTGGCCATTCTTCCAGAAGTGCATTTGTGAAGTCAGGCACTGATGTTGGATGAGAAGGCCTGGCTCACAGTCTCCACTCTAATTCAGCCAAAAGGTGTCCTATCTGGTTGAGGACAGAACTCTGTGCAGATCAGTCAAGTTCCTCCACCACAAATCTGCTCATCCATGTCTTTATGGATCTTGCTTTGTGCACTGGTCCAAATCATTTGGTGGGGGAGGGATTATGGTGTGGGGTTGTTTTTCAGGGGTTGGGCTCGATCCCTTAGTTCCAGTGAAGGAAACTCTTAATGCATTAGCAAGACATTTTGGGCAATTTCATGCTCCCAACTTTGTGGGAACACTTTGGGGATGACCCCTTCCTGTTCCAACATGACTGTGCACCAGTGCACCAAGCAAAGGCCATAAAGACATGGATGAGGGAGGTTGGTATGGAGGAACTTGACTGGTCTGCACAGAGTCCTGACCTCAACCCGATTGAACACCTTTTGGCTGAATTAGAGCAGAGACTGCGAGCCAGGCCTTATCAACCAACATCAGTGCCTGACCTCACAAATGCACTTCTGGAAGAATGGCCAAACATTCCCATAGACACATTCCTAAACCTTATGGACAGCCTTCCCAGAAGAGTTGAAGCTGTTATAGCTGCAAATGGTAGCCCAACACTATACTGAACCCTGGGCTGCCATTACAGTTCATGTGTGTGTGTAAAGGCACATTTCCCAATACTTAGGACAATCTATTGTATATTACTTGTGATACTGAGCATGGCTATGGACTTAGGGCTGGTTCACACCACAGTGATGGACAAGACATGTGCTAACTGCTCACTAGCTAAGTGGCTAGCAAATCCAAATGGCACCCGAAAGGTTGCTGGTTCATGTCCTGGATATGCTAATGGTTTCTCACCACAATCCAAAGACAGGCTGGCATTTTATTAGTCTCTTGTCCAAATAGTCTGTAATATAAGCAAGTTATTTTGGGACTTTAAATTGGAAGCTCATTGCAGCCAGGGATTTGGACATTTCAAATTGTAGGGTGTACACTGCACAGGTACATCTGGTTAGAAAACTGTTACTTGGATCAGTGTTTCTCAACTCCATTCTTCAAGGCACCCCAACAGGTCATGCTTTCAGGATTTCCCTCAGATGAAACAGCTGTGGTAATTACTAAGGCAGTGAAACTGATCAAATCACTTGTGCCAAATAATAGGAAGCCTGAAAACATGACCTGTTGGGGGTACTTGAGGACAGGGCTGATAACCACTGACTTAAAATTTTGTCCTGGAGTTATACTGATCTGATGAACATAGCCAAGGGTTAACACAGCAAATAGTATTAGGTATTGCAGCCTCTCAGGTGAAATATATTTGAAAAGACAGATTGAAAGATACTGGTGGGCGTGTACTTTTATTGGGCTTGTGTCAATGCTAGCTTATATAAGGCGTTTCAGTAGAGGGTGTTGGTTTGGCCTGATGAGAGGTCAGGTTTGTTGCTGTGGTTTTTGTGGGAGAAGGAATGATATTTTGCTAATGACAAATGTTTTACTAGAGCTGATTGCTGAAATTATTGTGCATTTTGACCATCAAACGAGGCTTGATTTTACCATGCTGTCCAATTGGGGTGTGTATTGTTTGTTTTATCATGCATTCTTCTAGGAGAAAATACTCACCAATGTATGTCTGTAGAATGCCGGAGATGGTGGGGTGTTATTGTTCTAATATATGCCTTTTTTATTTTTTGTTTACAAAAAGTTTTATTGGAAGGGTAGGTACAAAACAAATATAAGAATAATAATTACAACGTATGTTAACAATGTAATCGAGGAGGTTGACATACAAAACATAATATAAAAGATGTCAGGTAGTAAGTTATACATAAGAGAAAGTTAGTCATCACTAATAGAGTCCCAAAGAGCCTATTTTTGTTCATGTGAACTAA
Organism: Glandirana rugosa; assembly: GCA_018402905.1. Lineage (NCBI taxonomy): Eukaryota > Metazoa > Chordata > Amphibia > Anura > Ranidae > Glandirana > Glandirana rugosa. Next base: position 44,851 of record BLSH010278715.1, read on the forward strand.
TTTGGTCATGTAGAGTACAATGAATATATTCTGTTAGTCTAATTGTAGACATCCTTGAGATGACTTGCTGCCATGAAATATGAGGGGAATGCCAATTGCATGCGATCATCCAGATGATAGCACTACAGAGGGTATGCCTTTTTTAATATTATGTTGCAATGCTTTGTTAGAATGACTGTTAATTATCTTTCTGTAATTTTGCAGCTAATAATGTCAAGTGGGTGTTTAGTAATTTTATGAAATGTGTGGGCGGTTATGCACGGTGAAAGTAAAACTGTGTCCACTGTAAGGTTTAATCCAATTTTAGATTGTAAGTTCCTATGAGCAGGGCCCTTCGAACCCAAATGCTAATTGTTTTGCTAAATGTGTATATACTGTAAATACTTTAATGCCAGTAAATATGTACATACTTGTGTTTCTGCTGGCAAAATAAAATATTGATTTTGCTTGTTGTTCTTTTTTGTAGCTTACTTTTTGAATTTGTTTTGGGAGGTGGTGATTTTGTGGAAGTGGATTACGTTCCTTAGGGCCGGTTCACACTACTACGGTGTCCGAGATCGGATTTGATTCCCACCGCAAATCACACCCGATCTGTACTATGCAAATTCAGTCATACAGATAGTATGGTTGAATTTGCATTGAATCCTGACCAAACTCGCACAGGACTCTTTTTTGTTACGCAGCAGAATCAGATCACATGGATGGTTGTTGGGGTCTGCGGTTGGGGGGCTGAATGGAATGTGGAAGCCCCCATTAACAGGGGGGCACCAGATCCAGCCCCCCCATGTGAATGGTTATTTGGTACATTATATCCCTTCACCTAAAAAGTGTAAAAATGTTTTTAAAAATAGAGACATTTTTTGTCCAATCTTTTATGTTAAAAAAGTGTCTCGGGATGTACATCCATGGTCAATAGAGATGGTCCCCTGGTTTGAGTCAAAAGTATGTTCGACTCAAACATCGGGGGGCAGCGCTTTACATATATATTGTACATTCATATCAGTCCCTACCCTCAAGGAGCTTACAATCTATGGCCCCTAACTCACATTCATACATATACTAGGGCCAATTTAAACAGGATCTAATTTACCTACCTGCATGTCTTTGGAGTGTGGGAGGAAACCGGAGTACCCGCAGGAATCCCACGCAGACACAGGGAGAGCATGCAAACTCCAGGTAGGTAGTGTTGTGGTTGGGATTTGAACCACTGACGCTTTTGCGCCCAGGCGAAAGTGCTAACCACTACACCATTGTGTAGACTATATACAACGCACGCATAGATTTTAAGAGGTACTCCACGCCAAAATTACCAACACAAATTTTGGGTAGGGGTCCCACGAAAGGCAGTACCAGGCCCTTCAGGTCTGGTATGGATTTTAAGGGGAACCCCATGCTAAATTTTTGGAAAAATGGCGATGGGGTCCCCCCCAAAATCCAAACCAGACCCCAAAGCACCCTCTCCATGTTGAGGCATGTGGCCTGATAAGGTTCGGAGGGGGCACGCTCACTCATCCCCACCCCCCCCCCTACCATGCCAGGGCTGCGTGCTCGGATAAGGGTCTGGTTTGGATTTTGGGGGGACCCCAACACCATTTTTTATAAATTTGGCATGGGGTTCCTCTTAAAATCCATACCAGACCCGAAGGGACTGGTATGGACTGGAGGGGACCCCCAATGCAATGCTTTTTTTAATGATCTTTATCTATATTGCAGGGAACCAGCAATACATTCCAGCCGCGACCAATTTTAAATGACAATTTTTCCTTTACAGATGTCATTTTGCGGTGGCACTGTTCTAAACATCACAGAGATCCATACTAAGAGGACCCCCCAAGCATGATATTTAACCACTTGCAGACCGCCCGCCACAGCTTGACAGCGGCAAAGGGGTTTGTTATTGCAAACCGCTGTCACCTGACGGCGGCTGCAATAACTAGCATTGTGAGCGTGCGCACACCGCCGGTGGCGCGCTCACATGCTCACTGTGTTCCGGGGGGCCAGGGAGCGAGTAGGGGGGACTCGATCGCTGCCAGCTACCTGTGATGGCCCCCCCGCAGTGAAAGAACGGAGGTCCGTGTATGTAAACACGGATCTCCATTCTGACAGAGGGGAAAGGGCGGTGATCACAGGCTTCCTGTATATGGAAGCCATGATCACTCCCCTCCCCCAGCCAGCCCAGCCCCCATACAGTTAGAACAGGCCTAGGGAACACAGTTAACCTTTAGAGCGCCCCCTCCAGGCACTGCTAATGGCATTTCTACAGTAATCAGTGCATTTTTATAGCACTGATCGCTGTATAAATGCCAATGGTCCCAAAAATGTATCAAAATGGTCTGACATGTCCGCTGCAATATCGCAGTCCCCATAAAAATCACAGATTACTAGTAAAAAATAAAAAGCCCAGAAATGAATTCTCATCATCCGTAAACGCGGCAACTTTTGTGCAAACCAATCAATAAACACAGATTGCGATTTTTTAAAACAAAAATATGAGGAAGAATATAAATCAGCCAAAACCAAAGAAATAAAATGTTTTTTTATTTTTTTTGGATTTGTATTTTAGCAAAAAGTAAGAAAAACTGATTATTTTGCAAAATTGTCACTCTTTTTTTTTATTTTTACTGGTGATCAGAAATGACGCAGAGGAGATCAAATACCACCAAAAGAAAGTTCTATTTGTGGGTAAAAAAGGACACAAATTTTGTTTGGGTACAACGTTGCACGACCACGCAATTGTCAGTTAAAGCGACGCAGCGCCGAATCGCAAAAAGTGCTCTGGTCCTAAATCCTTCCGGGGCTGAAGTGGTTAAAGGAATATTTCGTGTTTTTTTTGTTTGTTTTTTTTCACTTTAACCATTATGAAAACCACTGCTCCTGAAAAAAAAAAACAATCTATTTATAAACTTTTTTTTCTATTCATACATGTTCCCTAGGGCTAAGGCTGTTAAAATTAGAGAGAGGGGGTGGTAATAGTGTTTTTATGGCAATGAACTTGCATACAAGCATTAAATGGAAGAATTCGATTCCAGTTGACATCCAGTGCTTAGAACATGTGATCTCAGAGGCATCTTCCCAGGAAAATAGAGCTCTGATGTGTGTAGATTTTCTCCAAGTTTGTGAGAGTTGAAGTCGTAATTGCCTTTAATTGGGAGTCATTTTAAGGCTCTGCTGGAGTAGATTTGGTAGGTATAGTAAATCAGAGCCAATGTCTCTCTTCTTAGGTCTTCTCACAATCACTTTGTCATTGTGTATAAATCTTCCAAAGCTCCAGTTCTCTTTAACAGCCAATAACTCTTTCCACAGTGAAGGTTTGGTCTGATTTCTGTAGTGCTTTGGAACAAACATAAAGTCCCACACAGCTTCATCACACCACATGTCACGCTTGGTTTCTATTTCTTCCATAATCTCCCGAGGAGCATAGGGCTAGTCATACCTATACCCTAGGGCAACTTAGCGTTGTACCAGTCTCGGTAAACTGGAGAACTCTGGTAGCTTTTGCCTATCACCCTGTCCTGCTGGGGCATAAACAGTCATTTCCTGCTTGATAAGGAGGGTGTAAGCTTCATTTTTTTCTCGAGCCCGAGTGTAAGTACGAGGAGGGGACAGATCAGGAGCTCTGTTAGCATAGGTTTCGCAAACCCCCAATGTCCTAGCACACTGTACGGGGAGGGATGCTTTCTCTCGGTTTCCATGCAGTTGCTCCAAACACAGAGATCCTTCCTTTTCTGAAGTCTTACAGTCCCACTCTGTGTCCACTTCTGATCCCCAGTCAGCTATTTCCTCCTCTATGGACCCATACCGGCATAGGAAACTAGGAGATCCCACATCAATAATCCCCGATCTTTCCTCACTTGAAGGGCTGGTGGACTCTGCTCTCTGGGTTAGGTGGGTACCTTCTGTAGCTTTAAGGGCCAGAAAATGGGTTGCGAGGATGGCTACCGATAGAGTTGGCTGCTGCACTTGCAGCACTGTCTTTCTTGGCTCTGCGCTTTGCACCATCGATATGCAGGTCCCCTGGGGGAAACCGTGGTATGGGTGCAAACCACTGGTCCCAGCCCCAGTGGCGCCCTCAGAGCATGTCTGTCCTCCCCAGAAGCGGTCATGGCAATGGGCATAGTCATTTCTGTAGCAAAGCCTGTCTCCCAAGCAATTTGTAGAACCCTTGGCTGAAAATCGCTTGGTTCTAATTGCAGCAGCATCTCCCCACAATGGCCGCACTGACCCCAGACACACTATCTCACTGTCACCCATCGGCATCTGACACATACCAGGCCCAGATGTTTTTTATCTTTGGCACTGCCAGACTCCCTCAGGGTACCAGTTTCACTCCGGTGTCGGTCACCATGCGGCTCTGCCACCTAGTTATCTTCTCTGGCTCTCCACCACATGCAGTAACTCCGGTCTCCGCCATCTTGCTACTCTGCACATGCGGCTTCTTCTTGGCTACACTAGGAGGTGGAAGTGACGTCAGGGCTCTTCTTCTCACCCCGGATTGGCTGACCGTGGGCGACGACCCCACCCACGCCAGACTGACTGCTTGGTGGCAACCCCGCCCCTTGGGCGGGTCTCCCCAGCGCGCTCTCGCCCACGCTGTGAGTTAACCTCTTCACTGCTGTCGCTTAACCACCATCTAGCATCAACAGGCGCTAGTGTGAAGCAGAGAGCGTTGAGCACGGCTGACACACAGGCAGCACTCCTTCTCCAGTGCTCCACATCACAATCTTCACCACTGTGACTTAAAAATGTCCTGTTGCTAACGGCTGTGCAGCAAACATTCACACGCACAGTACACATGCTCACACGGCCCTCTGCGGCCGCCATTTTGACTCTTAAATAAATGTTGCCTTCTCTAGACATCAGAGCAGAGCAGACATCAGCACAGCACACTTTCTCTGCAACTGAGGTCCCGCAATCCACACGGCAAGACATGGCAATATGGCAATTTCTCAAACACTTCATCCAGCCCTTTTCTACTGACATCCATTGCTGCGATAATACAGGGGATAATCCCGGACTGACGAGCCCCCACGTGTAGCGGTACTCTGGCCTCCCTCTGACTATCCTGCAGCCAGTCACCATGGAGTCTCACACTGTTAGGTGCACACACACAATCCTGCTTGTTTTCAATGACCAGCCTACGGGATGTATTTTTGATGCTTTATTGTAGAACTTGGATAGGAGAAGGAAAAGTATGGGATACTCCAAGTTAACTCACTTCAGATGAGGACAACTTCTCCCTGTCTCTGTACAGCAGACTGTCAGTGACACTACATAGACACTACATAGCAGACTGATCTCAGTAATGCAAGTAGCAGGCTGATTCCAGTAAAACAAGTAGCAGGCTGACTCCAGTGACACCATTACCAAACTGATCCTAGTGAAACAAGTCCCTTTTTAAGCAGTAAGGACAGGCTGGACTTTGCTTCTTCAAGACACTCACCAGTGTCTCCTTTCTAACTCAATGCAGCAGACTACCAATGACACTTTATGGCAGACTGATCCCAGTGGAACAGGTCCCTTTTTAAGCAGTACAGGATAAGCCGAACTCTGTTCTTCAAGACACCTGCCAGTGCCTCCTTTCTAGCTCACACACCCAGTTTATCTGATTATGAGGAGCAGGAGGGGAATTCTAGCAACTCAGTCTCAGGGATCCCTTCAAGGGTCTGTACTCACACGATGTCCTGGGACAGCCGGTAGTCTCCTTCAACTTCCAAGTGACACTTTGCCACTGTAATGCCAGACAGGATCCAAGGATGTTCCCCTCTGTCAGCTTTAAAGAACTCTGTGCTGCAGCTTCAGAAATTTCAGCTAGCCTCGACCAGTCCCAGCATCCACAGCCTCCTGGATAGGCCTCAAGCCTAGCAGCCAGGATCTAAACACACGCCCCCACCCCTGAGGTCTGAGTGGGCTGGAACTCCTCCCTTGAGCCCATGTGCTCCCTTTTATATGAAGGCGTTCACCCAAGGTGCAGTGGGGGCCACTCCCCTGCTAGTTGGTCAGAACCACCCTCAAATACACCTTCTGTCACTGGCTGGGTTCTCCTCACACTGCCCAATAGGGACAAATGCAATTGGACAGTGTAAAACTCTCCAGACCACATAAATCAGCACCAGAGCACATTGAGCAGACCTTACTTAAATCCAGGCTCTCTGATAAGCAGACAGCACATAAATGTACCTATCTGCTCTACTGTTAAGCAGAAAGAGACAAAAACGATATGCCCAAACTAGAAGGGCGCTACATATAAGATCTGTTTTTCAGGTTACTTTAGCAGAAGATGCAGGGATATGTTTATCGAACACGGTGGACAGGGGTACTTTACCAGAAATCACATATGTCTCCCACCTTGGAGGAACTGAAAACACAAATAAATCATACTTTATCAAAAGAAAAGTGAATTTGCCAACACAGAAACTGCCCAAATAAATTTGAAAACATTTGGAATAAGAGCAATCCAGCTTATTCGGTGGGCTCAAAAGCAGTGTCCAACTTCTCCCTATCTAGTACTTTCCACTGACACTGAGAAAGCATTAGATCGGGTTGACTGATGCTTTCTCATGGCAGTTCTGGAGAGGCTAGGTCTTGGTCCTCATATGATAAGTTGGGTTGTCCCTTTATTTGTCACCTACTGCCCAGGTCAGGGTGAATGGCTGCTTATCCTCAAGGTTCCCCATCTGGAATGGCATGAGGCAGGGGTGCCCCCCTGTCACCTCTCCTGTTTGCACTCACCCTGGAACCCTTGCTCTGTAGGGTGAGAGCTAATCCAGACATTGGCAGAGTTAAGGTGGGCTTTATGGAGCACAAACTCTCCGCCTATGTGGATGACATTCTTTTCCATGTTACAGACCCCATTGCTTCGCTGCTTAACCTGGTGGAGGAGCAGAAAGCCTTTGGCTATGTGTCCAACTGTAAGATAAACTACACAAAATCAGAGATACTGCCAATTACTTTGCCCCCCACCCCACTCTGGCAGGGTCCCTGCGAGGGGCTTTCCCCTTTACGTGGACAAAAATCTCCCTGACATATCTGAGGATACGGCTTTCAAGTTAATTTGAATCAGTATACACGACCAACTATACCACTCTGCTTCGTGGAATCCGTTCTGACCTCCAATCATGGACCAAAGTGTAATTTACCTGGCTAGGCCACACCAATATAATTAAGATGACTGTTCTACCTAGGATCTTATTTTTCCTGCAGATGGTAGCTGTCCCCCTGCCTGCAGGCATTTCTTTCTTGAGCTCCAACACTTATTCACAATGTTTGGAATGGCAGAAGACCACGAGTAGCCATGGCCATATTGAAAAAGCCTAAGAGATTAGGCGATCTTGGTGTACCTGATATAAAACTATATTACAGGGCAGTTGCTCTTCAGCGGATTCCTGAACTGGCAGTTCAACTCCTCCTCCAAACTATGGGTCCCCCGGAGAAGACACTGAGAGGCCGAAACCTATTATATGCTCCATGGATTCCTGCAGGAGATAGAGGTCTGTCAAACCGGTTGTCTCCCTTGACTACACACACCCTTGAGGTGTGAGACAAACTGAATAGCTCCCTTTCACTGGCACCCCGATGTCGCCTTTGGCCCCCATTGGAGATTTACTCTGGTTCCCTCCCGGAGAGAGCTTGACCTCTCTTGGCACCTGGGTGAGAGATGGGGTCGGTAGCTTGGGTAAATTTATAGAAGGTGGTGCTCTGGTACCTTTAGACTCCTGGCAGGAGTGATACGGTCCCTTCCCCCTAGATTTCTGGAGATACCGCCAGCTCCGTAACTTCTTCCTTACCCAAGGACCTCCTTCCTGGATTAGGACCACCTTAACAGAGTTTGAGTGCCTTTGGGCCGCTGGTGACCCCACACCTTGCATGATCTTGGTCTTATACCAATTGCTTCTCTCCACCACCCCACCATCAAAACCGGGCTCCATTAGGGAATGGAAGCACGACCTACAGAGTGAGTTCACTGAGGAGCAACTGCACCACTTGTACCAACTGACCCATTCAAGGTTCACTAGAAACCAACACGCAAGACAATAACTATAAACTATTGACCAGGTGGTGCCTGCGACCCTGGCGCAGATCTAACCTTCTTCCTCTGACCTCTGTTGGGGAGGCTGCAACCAGCACAGTATGCACACTCTTGCATACATGGTGGGAATGCCCCCATTGCATTCTGGAGGTTGACCTGCCGCTCAGACTGACCCCTTTCTTGCTACATGTTTCCACTGTCCCTTTAATAGGAGAGCATCCTCCCTAACCTGCTTAACACTACCAAGTGGTTGGTACTAGAGTTGAGCGAACACCTGGACGTTCGGGTTCTGCTGGTCCGTCCGAACTTCGGGACAAAGTCCGGGTCCGGGTCCGGACGGAACCCGAACGCTCGCACGGACAACGTTACCCCAAGCAACAGGCACGCTCGCAAGCCCAAGGCAGGCCTGGGCCTGGGCCTGAAACAGGGCTTCAAGCCTGCCTGGTCGTCTTGGGCTTGCAGGTCCACAAGCGAGTTGAGATCATGGTTGGTGAACCATCACAATTCGTCCAATCCCTCCTACGAGAGGATAATTTCCCTGTCACCTTTGTACATCGTTCTTTCCCCAGTCAGACTCGCCGTCCAGTTGGAGGTCTTACGTTACCCCCGTAAGGGTGGTACATACGTTCTCACACGTATGACACGACCAACGTCGGAGGGGTTGTCTCCAGTCTCCTTCTTCCAATCTAGACGCGGTCCCAGCG